>VKOC01027087.1:0-10260 GCA_009364415.1 Spea multiplicata
TACTTTAAACAGTCCTGCGGCGAGTCTCCCTGCTCTGCCACGGTGCCGGCTTGTAATGTTGAGTGCCGGAAATTGACGTCACTTCCGGTGCTCAGCATTACAAGCCGGCACCGAGACCGAACAGGAAGACTCGCCGCAGAGGAGAGAGGGGCGCCGAGCACGTAATCGAAAACCACTCGGCGCCCCTCTCTCTCCTCCGCTAAAAAAAAAAAAGCGCTTGGGGCGGCAAAGTGCCGCCTGGGGCAATTGCCCCAGTCGGCTCCATTGTAGGGCCGGCCCTGGATACAGCGCGGAAATAAATTTTCCTTAACCACCTATCCTGGCTTTCAGACAATATCCAACCTAAAATAGAAACTGTCAGAGACTGATACCAAACCATGCAATATATCTCTCCTTAAATGCAAACACATATCTAATAAAAACACTGCCCGTCACAACAACAGAACATACAACATCAAGGCATCATACACATCTGGTAATTTTTTGTGTTTATGATTCAGTGCAACAAATGTGAAGCAGAATGTTACATTGGAAAAAACAGTCAGAAACCGAACCTAAGGATGACACTAAGGACCCAGGATTAAACATGGAGAAGGATTCCTGTCACATTACCAGAACTTCATATGACATCTTCTGTGATTTTACTTTAATTCCATAAACCTGGTTTATTTATATTTTTATTTTTAACAATGCCTATTTTTTTTTTTTTTAAACAATGCCATCAATACCCTCACTCCCACTACCCTTCGAATTCTCACACTGGTGAAACTATTTTTCAACCATTATAAACTGCTGTTACCTTTACCTTAACAACCTCTATCGTGGTCCTTAACCAATATACTGCTGCCCACGACTCGCTTTATGTCTGTGGTTAGTATCACTTTTGACTTGACAAAAGGAGGTTTATACTATCGAAAGCTTGTGCTTATAAAATGGAAGGTTAGTTCAACAAAAAGGTATTATTTTATATTACAATCCTCAATACTTAAAGTTAAAAAATTAAACAGAAATATATACCAATATTGTGATGTTTAGGCAGGGCCGGCCTTTGGGGTGTGCCAGCTGTGCGGCTGCACAGGGCGCCATGGCAGCAGGGGTGCCACTAGGTGACCACATGTCCCAGATTGCCCGGGTCCCGTGCAGCCTAATTGAAATGCTGTCTTTTTTTTTTTTTTTTTTTAAATTGACGCGGACGAGAGGGAGGGACGCAGAGCGGTCGCTCATGAAATTTTCAGCAACCGCTCGGCGCTCCTCCTCCGCGAGGCTTCTAGCTCGGTTGCGGTGCCGGCATGTCACTGAAAAATGACATCATATTCCGGCACTCAGCAGTGAAGCAGCGCACACTGCGACAGAGCAGGGAGACAGGGGCCTCACGATCTCACCGAAGGAGTTCTGGAAGGTAAGTGAACTACAAAGGGGGGAGAGAGGTCAGATAGTCAGAAAGGGGGGAGAGAGAGTTATATAGTGAGAAAGAGGGTAGTAAGAATATTGAAATAAATAGAGTGAGAATGAGTAAGGGAATTAATGAATTAGTGTGTGGATGAATTGTGTGAATGATCGCCAGAATCAAATCTCAGTGCTCAGCGGTGAAGCCACGGCAGAGCAGCAAGACAGAGGCCTTGCGCTCCCCCCACAAGACTTCATCAAATGAACTACAAAGGGGGGAGGTAGATAGTGAGAAGTGGGGAGAGGAGGTGGATAGTGAGAAGAGGGGAGAGAGCAGGGCCTGCCCGACAATGGAGCAGAGTCGGGCAACCAAGTTGTCAGTACCTGCTCTGCACCCCTCTCTCCTTTGCGGCGAGTCTCCCTGTTCGGTCTCGGTGCCGGCTTGTAATGCTGAGCGCCGGAAGATGATGTCATTTCCGGAGTCTCAGCATTACAAGCCGGCACCGAGACCGAACAGGGAGACTCGCCTCAGGAACTGCTGAAAGGTAAGCTACAAGGGGGTGTCCTGTGGTAGAGTAAGCGAAGATAATAGGGAGGGGGGAGGAGAGTAAGGGTAGATAATAGGACGGGGGGAGAGAAGGGTAAATAATAGGCGGCAGGCAGGTGAGGGAGGGAGAGGAAAGGTAGATAATGGGCGGCAGGCGGAGGGAGGGAGAGGAAGGTAGACAATGGCGCGCGGGCGGGACCCAAGGGAGAGGAAGGGTAGATAATGGGGGGAGGGCGAGCAGGGACCAAGGGATAGAAGGGTAGATAATGCGGGGCGCGGCATTTTAAACTTCGCACCCAGGCTGCATTTTGTCGTTTGGGCGCCCTGGGGGAGAGGGGTACATAGTGAGAAGTGGGGAGAGGGGGTACATAGTGAGAATGGGGATAGTAAGAATATTGAAATAAAGAGTGAGAATAAGTGAGATAATGAATTAATGTGTGCAGGAATTGCTTGAATGATTTGTGAGAATGCATTAATAAATATGTGTAAATGATTGGTGTGACTGAGTGAGAATTAATGATTGTGTGAATGAAAGAGTGAATGAGTGAGTGACTGTATAAGTGTTTGTGTGTATCATGGATGTTTAAGTGATTTGGGGAATGGCGAAGGTGGCACATGCTTAAAAAACAAAGATTAGTTGTTTCTTTCTTATATTTAATGTATATTATTGTTACCAGTGTTTCCAGATATATATTATTGTACTTGTTTGTACATAATAATCTTTAACTAGTTGTTTGTTACAAGATGTTTGTCCTTTCTTTTTTGTGGGATGGGCGGGCGCCAGAGGAGTAGTCCGCACAAGGCGCCTGAACACCTAAGGCCGGCCCTGTGGTTAGAGGTGTGATACACTGATACGCAGTAGATATTCCAAGCTCCTAAAAAAGGGATATTAATGGAGAAAAGAGGGGCATGAAAGATTTGCTACCTGGAGAGGCATTAACCTTCCAAAACAGGGACAAATAAAGTGTGCTTAATTGTGTCTACTCCACTATATGTTGTATACATTCACCTACATAGGCAATCTATATGCATGTAAGAAACATTATAATTATGATTTTTCATAAATTTACTAAAATGGGTGGCGCGCTTTTCCACAAAAAAAAAGGTTATTCATCACTTTTTATACTTGGTTTGCCTTTTCAGAGATAAGATGGAATAATTGCAGAAACTGTTTCAATGTTCTTAATCATGCAATGTGATGCAACAGCAAAATATGGCAGGCCGCAATATTACATGGGGGAACAAAAAACAAATACCAATAGTGTAATACGTAAAATAAAAAATGATTTAATGGGGGGGGGCGTGTCCTGGTGCTTGAGGAAGATGGCTGCACATTGAACCAGCTCCTGCTCCTTCCTAGACAACAATAGCTTTTATAGCCTATCCATTGCCTGATTTTGACTATATTTTTATCTGGTACCGCGATGTCAACCCGCAGGGGTGTGAAACCGGGGCTTTCCTCCGAGATGCCGGACTTTTTTAAGAAGAAAGACGCCGTACGGGGTGAGGGCCTCGTGGAGGCAGACGAGACAGGCCCCAGCACACGCAGCGATATCGTGGATCTCAAGGCCTGTATGCTCTCGGTGAAACAAGAGCTCCAGGCGGATCTCAAGGCAGGGCTGACGGCCATCTCAGCCGACATTGCTGTTCTGACCAATAGGACCGTACAGTTGGAAACTACGGTTGATACCCTTACCGCCGCGCAACGGAATAGTGATGCGGCCATTGCGCGTTTAGACGCCACGTGCGCAGATTTACAAGATGCTATGGAGGACATGGACAACCGTTCTCGACGCTCAAACTTGCGGGTCAGGGGCATTCCAGAATCCCTCACTGATGTCCGCTCGTTTATCTTCCGCTACCTGCGGCAACTTTTACCTGATGTGCCCGATGAGGAGCTGCGCTTAGAGAGGGTCCACAGGGCTCTGCGCCCGAAACCTGGTTCTGCGGAACCCCCCCCCGGGACATTGTTTTGAAGTGCCACTACTTTACAACGAAGGAGGCCATCCTGCGTGCCACGCGGAATGTCTCCCCTGAGCTGGATGGCGTCACCCCGGTGTGGTATGCGGATCTCGTCCCCTCTACTCTCCATAAACGCCGGGCTTTGAAGCCCCTCACTAATTTCCTGCGGGAACACGGGATCCCGTCCCGGTGGGGCTTTCCCTTTAAGCTTCTGGTGCAAAAGGGTGGCCAGCTCTTGCAGCTCCGGGACCTGGAGGACGCCGGGCCCTTCCTGCGCCGCCTTGGACTGCGACCGCCTATCGCCCTAGATCAACGAGCCTCGGAGAGGGCCTCCTCGCCTCGTCGAGGTGGACACCCGTCGCAAGCCTCGACGCCTCCGCGTTCTTCACCCGGCTGATGGGTGCTGCCGCAGGATCGGGACTGAACTCATCTTGTTGTCCGGGTCCCTGAAGGGATGGGTCTCCGGGAGTGCGCCGGCTTCTATTAGTGACTACCTGGGCAGCGGGCAGCTAAGTTTTACCGTCGTGCGTTATGTTTTACCGTCGGGTTTTTTGTTTTCTTACCGTCCGCATTTCTATTTATATTTTTTTTTGGGACTTTTGCTCTGTTTTCTATTTTGTGTTTATTTTATTCCCGGTTTACCGTGGCCCTCCCGGTTTCATGCGCCACACCTATACCGCGGTTGCTCCCTTGGGTGTCGGCTGATGCCAAGGTTTGGGTGCTCAAGCTTGTGTGCCATTTTTGATGGTTTCTCTTGCACTCGTGTCCTATTTAGTTTAGATGACCTGGGCGCGTTGGTTCTGACCGTACCCCAACATGATTTTCATCTGCTCCACCCTACCGCACTCAAATGTACATGTGTTTCTTTATTTGGGGTTTTTTTTACTTTCATTTGTACACGTGTCACTGGCCTCCATCAGAGCCTATGTGGACGCTATTTCTGCTGCCTCTTTTTCCGCCGGGGGGATGTAGGTGTTGTCCCTTGGTGAGACCGGTTTTCCCGGCTATTATCCCCTCTGGTCCGCTTATGTTTTGTGCTCCTTGGTTACTCTGTGGGCTTCATTGCTCACGTCCTTGCTGGGGATCATAGCTTCGCTCCACCCATCACACCCATGTACATATACATTTTTTTTTTTAATTTTTTTTTATTATTTTACACATGTAACTTGCTTTCTTGTGGGGCCGCTGCACCTGTTGTCACATGTCATACCGGGGGATGTCTATGGCCTGAGCCGTCTCCTTATGCGTCCAGTCTTTCTGTCCATTATACCTTCTGGTCCGCTTCTGCTTTCTGCTCCATCGATATACCGGTTCATATATGGGCTCTCCCCGCTCCACGACTTACACTCTTGTTGGGGGACTGTAGTATCACTCCGCCCTCTCACACACACGCTTATTTCTTTATTTTCATTATTTTTAAATGTCACTTGCCTCCCTAAGTGCCTATGTTCCAGCTGCGTCTTATTATACATGGGGGATATCTATGACCTGTGGGACAAGTTTTGCCGGCTATTAGCCCATCTGGTTCACTTATGTGTTTGTCCCCTGGTTACTATGCAGGCTCTTCCCGCTCCACAGCTAACGTTCATATTGGGGCTCATGGTTTCGCTCCCGCCGGTTACACACACGTACATATATATTCTTTATTTGTTTTTTTTTGTTTTTTTTGTTTTTTTTTACAAAAGCGCGCTATGTGCCACTAAGGTTACTACTTCTGACGCGAGATTGTTCTTTTTCTCGGGCGGTTTCGCGAGGGGCGCTGTCTCTGGCGGTTGCTGCCGTCACATTGCCGGTCCCTCCTTTGATGACAAGTCTTGTTATGCCTAGTTTTGGTTTGCTCTGTTAAATGGATATCATATGCCTGTTCTAATTGTTGCTAGGGGAGCGTTTTTACTGTCTCCTCATCCAGGTTCCCCTGAAATACTCTGTTATAGACGTACCTTTGTAGAGTCTATTACCTTTGTGCTGTATTGTTCTTTTCCTGGTGGTCTTTCCCGCCAGTGTTCTATCCTCTCTTTTTCTCTTCTCCTCTATCTCCTTTTTTATTTTATTTATTTATTTATTTTTTTCTCTTTCCTTATTCTTTCTCTGCCTCCGACTCGGTCTTCTGGCAAATGGCTTCCACGCCTCCGCTTGGGCTGAAGATTGTATCTCATAATGTGAAAGGGCTGCTTTCCCCACAGAAGAGGCGTCTGGCGATACGTCACTATCTTCGCTCACGTGCTGATGTTGTCCTTCTTCAGGAAACCCACTTCCGCAAGGCGTGTATCCCCCGATACTGGGACCCCCGATTTCCTCTGCATTTTCATTCTGCGGCTCCAGACAAACACAATGGTGTATCCATTCTCATTCACAAACGGCTTCCTCTACGCGTCCTTCATTCGTCCTCTGACCTGGACGGCAGATTTCTCAGATTGGATGGTCTGCTCAACGATCAACCAGTTTCGATAGTGAACGTATATGCTCCTAGCCCTCCGTGCTCCGCGTTCTTCGACAAACTTGTACAGCTGCTTCTTACGGTTCCGCCAGGAGGCCTAATTCTCGGAGGAGACTTCAATTCTGTGATGGATCCCTACATGGAGAGGACGCTTTCGTCGGCCTCCACTTGCCCAAAGATCCTTTTTAAACCTTTCCAACATTTTGTCACACTCCTTGGGCTATTTGATGCTTGGAGACTGCTCCACCCCGTGGACCGGGACTACTCTTTCTATTCGCACCCTCACACTATGTACTCCAGACTGGACTATTTCTTTCTCAATCAACGTCTCCTTCCTTCGCTCCTTAGTTCTAAAATCCACGAGATCTCCTGGTCGGATCATGCGATGGTGGAGATTACGCTCGCAGATCTTCGTCCTCCCAATCTACGACCCTTTTGGCGGCTTAATGATGCCCTTCTTCTTGATCCTGAAGTGCGAGGGACTATCACGCAATCTCTCACTGACTACTTCGCCGAGAACTCCACTCCTGAGGTTGCGCTGAGTACTGTCTGGGATGCACATAAAGCGGTCCTTCGGGGCCAATTTTTAGCACTGGCCTCTACCAAGCGGAAACGGCTCTACTCTCAACTCCGCGACCATACTGCCAAATTGGCTACATTGCAGTCTGATCATAAGCGTTCCGGTGACCCCAGCCTTCTTCGTGAGATTGTTGCCACTAAGGGCCAGCTGAATCTGTTGCTTTCTACGGACTCCATCAAAGCGCTTCTTCGTACCAAGCAAAAGTTTTTTGAGAAGGCTAACAAGCCTGATACTATGATGGCCAGGAAATTGGCGAGCCTCACTTGTTCCCGGACTATACGCAGCATCAAGACCTGTTCGGGCTCCCTGACGTCCGACCCTGCGGCCATTGCAGACAGGTTCGCGGAGTATTATTCCCGTCTATACGATGGCAAAAAGGCGCCTTCCTCTCCGGTAGTAGCGTCTGACCTGCAGAGCTTCCTCTCGGACTGTAAGCTTCCTTTACTCAACCCTGCGGCACTTGATGCCCTTAATGCTTCTATTACAGTGGACGAAGTGGCAGTTGCTCTGAAGCTCTTCAAGAATCCGAAGGCCCCGGGCCCTGACGGCTTCACCGCCAAATACTACAAGTCATTCGCCGAGAGTCTTCTCCCGCACCTGACGAATCTCTTCAATGCGTTCCTCACAGGTGAGGCGTGCCCATCCTCCGATATGCAGCGGGCCAAGATAGTCATGATCCCTAAGGGGGGTAAGGACCCATCTCTATGTACTAGCTATAGGCCCATCTCCCTCATCAACATAGATTTGAAATTGTTTGCCAAAGTTCTTGCCCTTCGCCTGAATTCGGTCCTGCCTCGCCTGGTCCATCCGGATCAGGTGGGCTTTGTCCCGGGCAGGGAGGCCCCAGACAGTATCCGGCGAACACTGAACCTGATCCACTCGTGTCGGAGGACCGGACTTCCGATGATGCTTCTGTCCCTGGATGCTGAGAAGGCCTTCGACCGAGTGGATTGGGGTTATCTCTGGTCCACAATGAGGGCTTTCGGCTTTACTGGAGCCTTTTTGACGGGTACGCAGGCTCTCTACACCCAACCTTCCGCTGTGGTCGATATCGGCACGTTCCGCTCCCTGCCTTTTCCCATTCGGGGTGGAACTCGCCAGGGATGCCCCCTGTCACCTTTGTTATTTGCACTGGCCATCGAGCCCTTAGCTCAGGCTATCCGCCTGCACCCTGACATTGGGGGCCCTACCATTGGGGGCCATGACTACAAGCTCAGTTTATTTGCTGATGATGTTCTGCTCTCTTTGACCTCCCCGCTCACGTCCCTTCCTAATTTATATCATTTGTTGGGGAGATTTGGGAAGTTTTCGGGTTATAAAATCAATCCTGATAAGTGTGAGGCCTTGAATGTGTCCCTTCCCTCTCATGTAGTGAAGCTCCTATCTCTTAACTTTGATTTTCGGTGGCAATCCTATTCTTTACGGTCATTGGGCATTAACATCACACCCTCCCAGGAGCAGATGTATGCCGCTAATTACCCACAATTGCTTACGACCCTTAAACGTGATCTAGCCACGTGGTCCTCCTATGCTCTGTCCTTTATGGGGAGAATTTACGCAGTAAAAATGACATTATTACCCAAATTGCTGTATCTCTTCCGCTCCATCTCTCTGCCAATTAACCGGAAAGATATTACTAGCCTCCAGAGCGCTATTGAGAGATTCGTCTGGCGGGGTCGACGAAGTCGGCTGGCTAAATCTACCCTTTACCAACCGAAATCAGCCGGAGGATTGTCCGCCCCCCTCCTTTATGAATATTATGTTGCTGCTCAGTTGGCTATGCTTCTGTCTGTGTCCGTGAGCCCTTCTCCAGCACGTTGGGTCCGTTTGGAGGCGGACCTTTGCCCCGGGATAAGACCGCACTGGATTATGTGGTGCCCTGCCTTGGATAAATCAAAGATTCAACACAGCCCCACTCTCCTACACTCGCTCACCCTGTGGTTCCAGGTTCGACGCAAGCTTCGGCTCATGACTGCGGGTTCCAGGTTGACTCCGCTGTTTCAGAACCCGGAGTTCCCAGCGGGCTTCGGTGTCCGCCCATTCCAATGGTGGGTTACGAGGGGTCTTGTCTCGGTGGGGGATCTGCTTCTGAACAATCGCCCCTACTCCTTCCAACAGTTGTCATCGCTACATGGGATTCCCACCGCAGAACTCTTCCGATATCATCAGCTCTCCCATTACCTCCAGTTGTTTCTCAAGCGCCATCCTGACTATGTCCCCACCTTTTATGAAAGTGCGAGCCGCCAGTCCCATAAACCGTGTGGAGCAATCTCCCAGTTATACACTCACATTCTGGGGATCAAGTTTTCGAAGCCGCCCTCTTTCGTCCAGAGATGGGAAACGGATCTTGGTCAAGCCATTGACCCCTCTGACTGGGGGGAAATTTATGGGAATGTCTGGAAGGTCACCGCCTGCACTCTCGTTCAGGAGAACTGTTTCAAGGTGCTGTCCCGCTGGCACCTCACACCCTCGCGACTCCATCGTATGTTTCCGGCGTCTTCCCCCGCCTGTTTCCGGGGTTGTGATGACGAAGGCACTCCTTTGCATGTCTGGTGGAATTGTCCCAGGCTCGCGCCGCTCTGGATTCACTTCTTCCGTATGCTAAGTGAGGCTCTTGGGGAGTCTTTGCGGCCGGAGCCCTGGACGGCCCTCCTTTGTAGAAATTATCCCTCGGATACTTTAACCAAATCGGCCCACCGTCTCATTTTTCGTATTTGCACAGCGGTTCGTCTTGCGATTGCCAAGATCTGGAAGTCGGGTGCCCCATCAATCCCCGAAATTGAGGCTAGAATATGGAACATGCTGAAACTGGAGAAGATCACCGCATACCTGCATGATACGTCCCACCTATTCCTTGACGTTTGGGGCCCTTGGCTGGAGCGGTTCGCATCGTCAGGTGCGCCTGTCTCGTGGATTTGAGTAGGCAGGCTGTGGGTGGTTGCATTCACTCTATGCTGTTGACCGTGGCCGGATGGCGCTGCTACCTCTTACTTCCCTTCTTTCTTTAGCTCTCCCCTTTCCTTTTTTTTATTTATTTATTTTTATTTTTTTTCTCCCCTCTTTCCCCTCTCTCCTCTATATCTCTTACTTATCTTTTTCCTTTCTTCCTCTCTACTCTTTTTCCATGGGTGTTTTCCATTGCTTATATCGGGGGTATTCCTGATTTTGAGCCAGGTTGGTCATCCTATGTGCTGGGCTTTGCTCCTGACGACATTTTCTGGATATATTGCTTACGTCTCTTTGTGTTGTCAATATACCTCTGTATCATGACCATGTGTCTTTGGAACTCACCCTATGTATCTTCAATATAAAATGTAATAAACTATTTCTCAAAAAAAAATAAAAAAT
>VKOC01027088.1:0-12614 GCA_009364415.1 Spea multiplicata
CTGACTAAACTAAATCTCAAATTTACCCCACCCTTTCCATGCCCAGGCCACACCTCTTCATGTTTATGGCCCACCCCTTCCTTTCACTTACTGGGTCCATACAGACGACTGTAATGACCCAGAGTGCCCGATGATGGTATTGCAGGAGTCATCTTGCAAGAGTGGAGACACAGGAACAGATGCAGAGTAACTACACTTCCTTGTGTGTTGGGCCCTCAGGATTGTGTGGCCGCATACCAGGAGGTATGCAGTACAGATAACAGGATAGAGAGAAGCTAAGATCTGAAGATCTGAAGCTAAGAACAGAAAAGGCAGGACAGAGCTAGAGAAGTAGAAGCAGGTTCCAGATTGAGGAATACAGGTTACATCACAGACTGACACACATAAATACAGGAACTAGCCTAGGACTATAAGATAACAATTGGAGATTCCATCACACCATAAGGCCATAGTATGCTTAGCCCACCACTATGCCAAAGTACTCCAACATGTGGAGGGTCCTAGCATTAAACCCTGCCTACTGAAGTACTAAACAAACTAAATATTGAAACTAAACACATATCAGAAAGACATACCTGTCGACTGCAGTCTGAGACAATCATAACGGGTGGGGCACACCTTATAAAAGGAACAGAGCTGAAGCCAAGAGCAGAACTGCAATCAAGAAATCAGAAGCACAGTACAGAGCATAAGGAAAGCCAGGAATAGATTGCAGCAAAGGGGAACTCTAGCGAGACTGTGAAATTCAGAGATATGCAGCTCTGCAGCCTGGATGGGGCATGGCACTTCCTCTATTAACTCCACTCTTTCTCTTTTGGTACCACCATTCCTCTTTAGGCTCCTCCTTTTTCACTTCTTGCTCTCTGTATATGAAATACCGATTATCTACTTCTATATTTTGATGTTTTGTGCACCAATTCAAATGTTTCATCTATTATTTTAAGAATATTTAAATAAAAAAAATAAGTGTAAATTCAACCATTTTCAAGATCAGACATCCATGACAATTATTCTAGAAGAATCACAGACGCTCAATTGGTTGAATTAACACATGGTCAATTTATGATGTGAGCAGTAACGCCACATCAAGGCTTCAACCACTGTACTTTCACACACCTTACAAGACAGTGTCAACACAGATCTCAACACATCCAGTTTTTTATGGCTTGCTGAGCATAATGGGAACTGTATTCCACACTAGCTGAAGTGTCAAAGTTAGCCATTAGAGTTGTCACCTATTCTCAAATAGCAGGGTCATGAGCAGAGTGAAGACATCTTTGTCTACAAACATCTTATCGGTGCCACATTTTCACCTACACATCTTAGTCCATACTAGGGCTGCAACTAATGATTATTTTAATAATCGATTAGTTGGCCAATTATTTTTTCGATTAATCGATTAATCGGATAAAAAAATGCAATTTTTTTTAAAATTTAAAATAATGTAATAAAAAACTTACAATTTACACTTTCATCTCATTATCACAATGGCATTTCTCTATTCACCTTCTTATTTTACTGACATAATAAAAGCTACAAGAACCCAAACACAGTGTTTCTCAAACTAGGTTTTAATACAAAGTTATTAGTAAATATTAAGTCATATGTTAACTATTTTTCATATTTAATAAAAACTATGAGAAAAAAGCCTTGTTTATATTTTCTTTTATTTACCAAACTGCCGCAAGTTATGCACATCTGACCCCCAGCTTGCCACTCTGCCCAGATATGCCTTATACCTCCTATATGCCAGATATTCCCCCGATATGCCTTAAACTCCTTATATGCCAGTGATATGCAACTGAGCCCCCTAATATGGATATGCCCTATACCCCCTATATGCCACTGTGCACCCTGATATGCCACTTCGCCCCCCATAAATGCCCTGCACCACCCTGAAATTCATTATGCCACTCTGAAATTCATTATACCCCCCATACACCACTCTACCTCCCCGTATATACCCTCTAACTCCCCCAGATATGCCACTCTGCCTCCCTGAAATTCATTAACCCCCATACAACACTATAACTCACCCATTTACCAATCTGCCTCCTCCCCCTCCCATACACCACTCTGCCCCTTCCCATACACCACTCTGCCTCCTCTCCCTCCCAATACACCAACATGCTCTCTCCCCGACTCAAAAAACTCATACACAATCTGCCTCCTTCCCCTCCCATACACCACTACTGCCTCCTTCCCCCTCCAACACCCCTCTGCACACTTCTTCCCCCCTCCCATACACCCCTCTGCCCCTCACCCACCTCCCATTCACCCCTCTGCTTCTATACCCCCTCCGCATACAACCCCTCTTTGCTTCCCCACTTCCCCCCTTCCCCCCCCCCATACACCATTCTGCTTCTCTCCCGACTGGTGTCTTGTGAACCTCCGTTGCTGACAGGCACTTTCACTGGAGCTTCATAGAAGCCCACGCGGAAGCGAAGGGGAGTAACGGAGGCTGTCTGTGCACAGACAGCCTCCGTTACTCACCTTCACTTCCGCTGGGGCTTCTACATCATGTGATGCTGCCCCTGCATCTTAGGAGCCCCAGCGGAAGTGGAGAGGCGGAAGTTGTCTGTGTGCATCGCACGGACACCCACCGGCTGACAGTGAGTGGAATCCAGGTCCCCTGCAGCGTTGCGGGGATCTGGATTCTAGTGTTATAATCCGATCTCTCTTTGGGGTCGTATTATATAAGGAGAGGAGTTTTTCAGAGCATTTGCTCTGAAAAAATCCTCTTTTTATAATCGATAAAAATCGTTGTCAACAATTTTCATTATCGTTTATTATCGATTTTATCGATTAGTTGTTGCAACCCTAATTTGGAGTTGGCCCCCATTGTGGCTATAACAGCCTCCACTCTTCTGGGAACACTCTACAAGATTCTTGAGTTCGTCTGTGAGGATTTGAGTCCATTCAGCCAAACAAGAGCATTTGTGAGGTCAGGCCACTTCAGTTCCACCACACCAAGCCTGTCAAACAAAATGTCTTGTTCCTGCTCCAGATGCACAGTGCTTGTGTTGCTTCGAGAGGCAGTTTGGAACTCTGTAGTAAGTGATTCTACCAAGGACAGGCAATTGTACGTGCTATGCAGTTCAGCAATCAACTGCCACACTCTGTGAGTGTAAGTGGCGGAACCGTTGTTATTCCTAGATGCGTCACAAAAATAGCATTTATAGTGAAATTTCACAGATTGACTTTGCATCCTCCAGTCCACGTTCAAAGTCACTGATCTTCAGTATGACCCAGTCCCCTGGCAACGTTGGTCTATGGAGATGACATACCTATGTGATGGGTGAGGGGTGTCCACATACTTTTGGTCATATAGACATAAGCACTTTTTAAATTGTAACAATAGGATGATAAAGAATCAGTATTACATATACAAATTGATAAAATTCATTAACATATAAAAATAACAATAAAACAGTTTTTTTCTACTAGTGGGTATAAAGGTGATTCTAATATGTGATTAGTCATTACTTCTCCCTGGAAATGTATCAAGAATCATCATTATTAAAATGTTTGGGTAATAAAACGTATTTGCTCCAAGAAAGGCTTACAATACACACAAGGATTTAAGATAGTTGCGGCACAGCCCCTAAGTGTCTTAACTCAAAAGGAGAGCTAACAAGTCATTTTTTAGGTGAAGCTACAATTCCCATGAGAATTCTATGTACACAACACGGCTATCCAAGAGTCATGCAAGTTGCAGTTCAATACAATATTTCAAGCTACTTTATTATGATTTTTTTAACCTGCGTAATAAGGTCCGTTTGTTTTCTATACCAGAGATCATACTGTATTGTATATTTACATATTTACTTTATACTTAAGCTTTACCTAAGGCTTTGTAATCACTATAATTCTGTCTGGCAAAGCCTTTTGCGTGTTTTTTTGTATAATACCACCCCTGATATTTATTTACTCAGTGGGGTCAAATTCTAAAATACTTTGCATATTTTGTTTCTCATCTGTGATCTCCCTCTAAAGGCTGTAGATAGCAATAAATGCTAAATAATTTTGATCTTATAGAGAAGTAATTAGAGCAAATTATTGCCTAATGGCAGTGCAGGGATTTATGAATAATAGATTATTACAAAATCAGAGGTCATGAATTGGTTAAGCTTATCCCCTTCATTCAAATTCGCCTAGAACAGATGGTCATCAGAGCAATGTATGAAACAACACAAGTCCCAACTATATGTTAAATATATCTCTGTAATCCCTCCGCAGACACACACGTAGACACAGACAATCCTTCGGCAACAACAGTAGCAAGAAATGTGGGACATGCAAGGCTTTGAGATTATTCATATTGGAGCTGCTAGCGTTTTTTTGTAGCCTTCCAGAAAGTTAAACGCCACTGGTTAGCTAGGTCAAATCACATAAGATCTGTTTCCTAAGATTTTTAGTTATGTTAAACAACAACAAAAAAATGCTGTAATTTTAAATTCTAAATTGCATGAGCAGGGCCCTTGTCATCTCGTGTTTGTGTCCAAATTGCAATGTCATGTTTGCCCATTGTACACTACTGTGGAATCTGATGGTCCTATATGAATAAATATCTAGTGTATTTTCAGATTATATACTAATATTGATATTCTGTAGGGAGTTGTGTCATGGAATAAGTAATTTTTATATATATATATATATATATATATACATTTTGACAGGAGACAGAAGCGTGTGAAAAATAATTATTTTTTTATTATTGATTTACTTTTATAAGACAGGTTTTGCTGTCTTTGCTTTCAGGTTCCACTAAAACCTTATCTTATATTGCCCTCTTGTGGGGAAACGATGTAGTGACAGCTTATTCAGAAACAGCATGACAGGTGATGAAATGTGTGAATGCATTAAAGCCTAGAGGTCTACCTACCGTAGAGGTTAATGAAATACACCATGTAGCCGGTTGTGGATTTGCAGTCAAACACATACAGATGTATTTATCAATTATTGTATTTACCATGTGCAACATACTACAGTATTTTGTGTTTAAAAGTTCACACCATTAAAAATTTCACAGTGTTACATCTTGGATATACCCTCTGAGATGTGCCATTCTACTAAGAGTTCTTTTAAACCCAGAGTACTTACTGCAGGCGGTTTGGATGCAAACTCCCCTGTAATGTAGGTTTGGAGACTATCTCAAGTTGATATTTTGAGGTGAGCACTGATAAGAGTCACAGCTTATGAAGTTTGCAGAACAGAAAATGAATTGTGCATTAGCTTCATCTATCCATAGAGGTGAGCTAGGGAACTGTGGTGGGCTATAAGACAGGCCAGTGCCGAGCCAAATACTCAATAAATTGACAGTGCACTCCAGCTCCTTGGAAGCACACTTCACTAAGAACCAACCTAGTCCAAATGGACTTGAGACCATACAATCTTACCTAGCTATGTGTGCCTAGATTCTGCTACTCTACCTACCCTTCTGTAACCCTTCAAGCTTCTTTAAAATAAATATAATCATTAGCGTGTGCTAACAAGCATTCAACACAAGGTGGCCCTAGAGCTTTCATAAATATATATACTGTATTGGCTTGAAAATAGGCCGCACTTTTTTCCCCCCACTTTAAGTCTTTAAAGTGGGGGTGCGGCTTATATTCGGGGGGGGATAGAGTGGCAGCATATCTCGGGGGGGGGGGTAGATCGGCAGCATATCTTGGGAGGATAGAGTGGCAGCATATCTCGGGGGGGGGGGGTAGAGTGGCAGCATATGTCAGGGGGGTACATCTTCGGGACAGAGTAGCAGCATATCTCGGGGGCCAGAAACTTTTTTCTTTAAAAAAGCACCTAACTTTTAGGGTGCGGACTATATTCGGGTGCGGCCTATATCCGAGCCAATACGGAAGACCATATGTGTTTCAACAGATTCTCCCAGAGTAGCCCAAACTTAAAGCATGAACAGTATTAAGTTAGACATAGTATTTTAAGGAGAGCAACTAGAACAGCACCTATAATGAAAAACAATAACAAAAAATTGACTTAAATAGGGTTTACCCCTGATAGCCTTAAACACCAGAGCACAGATGCATCCAAAATAAGGTGCTGTTCTACCTGCTCTTCTCGTTCTTATAAAAGTTTAACTAAATACTGTTTATGATTTAATGCCCAAACTTTGCTCAGAGATAATCCAAACTTTGATGATATGTGTCATGTGATATGGAAAGGGTTTTGTTTGACACTGTATCAGAAAAAGGGGATCTGAAAGCACTTGTCTCATTATATTTGAACCCTAGGGATGGAGAATTAACATGTTTTATCTAGATTGGGCAGTATTATAAATTAAGGATACATTTCTTTGATTTCCCTTACCTCTGTGTAGTACATTTTTTCATATTGTTTAAATTGGATTTTCAATGATGCAACCTTTTTATTTTCTCTCCTTTTTTTGTTGTATTGATTTGAATGTCTTTAAAATGTATGAGCTAAACTGTGGGTTTGTAGGAGACCTGAAATGCCTCAACCCACTGTTTTCCTATGTACTATGAACATATCTCTGCTCCTGATTTGTCCCCCTTTTTAACCTTTGTACTTATAAGTTCGGTGTAAGTGGTAACTGCTGTTGCCAGACCTTTGATTTTACTTACTTCAGACGTTGCATTGGTTGCCTTTGTACCTGTAGGTTAGGGTTTTTTTTATTAGCAACTACCACATGCTGTGATCAGTGTATTAAACTGAAAACAATATACAGTCACTGCTATTTTATGCAATCAATGACCTATTAACTATAGTATCAATTAAGATTTAATAACATTTAATATAACTAGCAGTTAAAAAAGAGCAAGGTTGCATTGCTTTGCATATATTTTATATAGCCACAGAAACTCATTGAAGTGGAGGTCATTGAAAGATCTATATCTTGCCTTCATTAAACCTTGTATATGCAGTCTAGTTCATATACAAGCATTAAACCACAAAATGATGATGTTGACATCATAGCATATATTTTAGCTAAACATCTTCAATGTGAGATGACTGCTGAAGAATGGACCTTACTCCCTTACAGAAGAATAGAATCTGATGTTGGATTATAGCTGTTTAGTCCCTCTGGTCTGCCCATTTTTTACCTTCTGCAAGCCCTCAAACCTTGGTCATAGGCTTTATGATATGGGTAAGGAACATATGTAAGACTCTTGCTATACTTTGTACTATATTCTGGAATGCTACAATACCGTTACTACAAAACATTTGGGGGCATCTAAGCCCCTCAATTAATTACTATTTATTTTTTGCAATTTTGAGAATAATACTATTGATTACATTTCGTGGATTTTTAGAAAAGGATACGTTTTTAATTCTGCTCTCATGCCCTTGCCTGAATCTTAAATCTTAAATCTCTGGCACTTTAAATTTAAAGCACTTGCAAACAATATACATTTTAGATTTATTTCTTGGCTACTACCACAGCCTGTTTCTACACATTTCTAAACAGGGACTCATAAATTGTCTTAATACAATCTCACAGAATTATTATTAGAACATCAATAGTTTCGAAGCGTGAGCTCCAGTGTTCAACATTGTCAGTTTAACATGGAATTGACAAATGTGTAGAAAAAGTCAATTTCGTCATCTTCAACAATCAGCACAATTGTTGCCAAATTAAAGTATGTACTTGCTTTTCATTTCAATAGGTGTACATTGTCTTAACTATTATTAGGCCTGCTGGTGTGATATATTTCTTAATATTGTGAGCCAGCCTTGCATCTTATTATTGCAGTATATAATGTAATAAAAGTCTGTAGCTGTGAACTGCATTCAGGCTCATTATTGTGTCCCACACGTGAATGCTCCAGGCAAATGCACTGTTGACACATCTGTCATGATTAACTCATATAATGTAGTGGATGCATGGAAGGGTGACCCAGCAGAGGTGGTTATTTTCTTTGTTTTAGCATTCAATGGGTTAATCTGATGTTGATTTGGATGTGTTTCTTTGTGCATGCCCTCTGTATCTGTTCTGGCTAGAGGTGTCATCTTCCCAAAGGACCCCTGTGGTGATTCATGGCCTAACAGATAAGGACAGGCGTTATAGGAATTCCATTCCTATCTTAAGTGGAGGGGTTTCCATCACCTTTACCCCACCATAACCTATTGGCACATCAAAGATGGGAACCAATTCTTGGGGATGGTGTCATATAATCAGTCATGTGGTCAGAGGGGCGTTTGCTTGCAAAAGTCTGATTTAGGGACAATGCAGCGACCAAAAGGTAGAACTCCATGATCTACTCTGATCGGAACAACATCGTAAGAACCATCTGGACTTAAGGAGTTCCCACAGGCCTACTTATTGGAGAAACTCGTGAGTGAGGGTCCTGTGTTTAAGTCCTATTGTTTTTAAGAACTGTTTGCCTGTTTTGTTTTATTTTCTTTTGTATGTCTTGTTTTTTGTAGTTCTGGCACTGTGTAATCTTTGTCTTTTTGTTATTAAAATATTCAAAATCCAAGTCTGTCTTTGGGCTCTAGTACCGATATCCACAAACCCTAAGAGAGGATAACACGTTACCGTATTGTTATTACGTTCTACAGGATATATATATATATGTTGGTTGCCTGGGGTGGGTTGATATATTTATATAGAGATAAAGGTTCTAATTCGGATTTCTCACGAATCCGGTATCAAAATCGTGAGTGGTGGCAGACTACCTGGGGGGATACAGGCAGGATTTGGGGGTTAATTTGGTATAACTTATGCCTTGTTAAGGGGTCAAGTTAGTAAATCCAGAGGCCTGGTGCTATTAACCCCTTCATGCCCATGCCCTCCACACAGTCACGGCTTGGCAAGTAGTCCTGACCGTGACAAACTTGGTGGCAGCTAGGTGGGATATCTAGAGTTTTTTAGTGCTATTTGTATTGCCCGGTTTGGTGATTTTAGTACTAGAAGAAATTACATGGGTTTTGTGTAATTTCCCAAAGACATTACTCAGTGCCTAATTACAGACATACAGTGCAAAACAGTTCGTTCCTCTCCCTTTTATTTTTCTCTACCATACTGCATTATGGAGGCATATCGACGACAGCCAAAAGAATCTCTGGAGCTGGTTTGTCAAGAAAGGAATATACAAATTTTTGGCAAAAGCAAAGAGCAGCTGATTTTGGATCTCCTGGAATATGATAAACTCTGTGCAGATCAGGCCATTGGAGCAGATGTGATTTTGGAAGAGCCTGTGGATCAAGGATGTTTTCCTGATAAAGTTAACGCCTTGAGTGTAATGGACTCTGAGTTACAAATGGCACTAAAAGATCTGGGGAGCGTGGATCCTCAGCTAAAGTTCAACCTGATTCTGCAGTACAAGGAAAGAGAAAGAGAGAGGGAGGCTGCGGAAAGAGAGAGAGAGAGGGAGGCTGCTGAGAGAGCTGCGGAGCGGGCTGAACGAGAAGCTGAGCGGAGGTATCAGCTGGAACTTCTACGATTAAAGCAATATAGTCCGTCTCCCCAAAGCATTGTTAACGGGGATGGATATGCTAACCGACCTCGCCTGGAACACTTTCCAATGCTGGAAAAGGACACTGACTTGGATGTGTTTTTGAGAGGATTTGAGAAAGTGTGCCGGCAGTACCAGCTGCCCAAGGAAGAGTGGGGAAAGTATTTAACCCCACGTCTGAAGGGGAAAGCCCTGGACGTGTTTGCTTCCTTACCAATGGAAGTTGACCAGGACTATGAGGCCATAAAATCTGCCTTGTTAAAAAGTTTTAACCTCACTCCTGAATTCTACAGGAAAAAGTTTCGAGAGATGCAGCAAGCTACATCGGACAGTTGCACCGAATATGCGGGACAACTTCGGACTGTTTTCCGGCAATGGACTGCAGGCCTACAAGTTACTACATATGAGGCCCTGGAGGATCTGATGATTTTGGAGCAGTTCCTGAGGACACGAAGTCCGGAGGCCCGAGAGTGGATTCTGGACAGAAAACCTAAGACCACGGCAGAGGCGGCAGATCTGGCTAACGATTATGCCAACAACCGTACTCCAACAACAAAGCGGGTACAAGCATCACAAGGACCATCTACTTGGAAAAGAGCAGCCTACCAGCCACCAACTCCTAAATCAGCAGGGAGATTATCACCAACACCTTTCCTAGCCAACAGAGCAGGGGCCACATCGGGCCAGGGGGATACCCGCCGGTGTTATCGGTGTAACCAGATTGGGCACTTGAGTGCCACCTGCCCTTCTAAGAGACCATCTCCACAGACAAATGGAAATGGAGGTACAGCTGGGGGAGCTGCACCTGTTTTATTTGTGGCTAGACCAAAGGAGGCACAAGGAGACAATTTGCAGTGTGTAACAGTTGAGGAAAACCCAGCTGTCTTGTTTGTTTCCAGGGTTCAGGGGAATGAAGATGAGAACCTACAAAGAGTGACTGTAGGTGACTGTGTGACTGTGGGACTCAGGGATACGGGGGCTGCTTGCACTCTGGTGCGGCCTGAGATGGTAAAATCGGAGGATCTTATCCCTGGGAAGACCATGTCCATCCATGGAATTGGCGGGGTGCGCCCTGCAGTGCCAGTGGCACGTGTGTACCTTGATTGGGGTGTGGGCAAGGGTTTGTGGGAGGTGGGGATATCCGAGGATATTCCTGTTAATGTTTTGCTGGGCAAAGATCTGGGTCGACTTGTTTGCCAGTATGCACCAGTTGAGGAAACCTGCAAACCTGGAGGGCTGGTAGAGGGCCCTGTCCAACCTAAGGTACTGTCTGAAACTTTGGGAGTAGTGGGTAGCTGGGAGGGAGCCCAGAAGGTAGAGGTATGCCTGTCTGAACCAGCACCCAGGATCCTGTCTCCTGGAGAGATGGAGGGGGATGTGCACCAAGGGACCAGACCTAGAGAGCCAGCTCTAGGGGAAAAGTGTGGTTTGACCTTTGGAGGGGCAGAGTTTCAGGAACAGGGAGTCTGTAGTGGCTCTTCTGGTTCAATGCCCCCTGATACGAAAAAGCATAGTGTTACTATGGGTGATCAGGTAGCCAAGGGATTCGGGCATGCTGGGGATACTTCTGTCAACGTGTCTTCAGAAGTTGTATGCCCTGAAGGTATTATCCCTGGAAAACTAAAGGGGACTGGGGATGTGTGCCCAACCGTGTCTACCGCACCTGAGTACTTAGATCTGGGTGCAGGAGAAAGTATGCATGATGTTGGGGTGTTTGCGGATATTCATATTACTGACTTTTCTCAAAGGGTAAACAAGGGATATATGGACTGTGATGTTTCTGTGTGTCAGCCAAACCCCTGCTTTCATGTTCCAGATGAAATGCTTAATGTAACTCCTAAAGTGCTGGAGGTTAAGAAGCAGGAAGGGGATAGTTTCTCAACTGTGCTTAAGACCCCTAAAGCTGTAAAGTCTGGAGATAAGGAGGAGGGGGAGGAAAATTCACACCTTGTTGTACCTTTTGTGTTTTCACTGAGTGGGCAGTGTGAGGGGCAGAATATTTCCCCTGTAGCTGTAGTGACAGACCAGCAAGATGCTGGGGCAACAGCTACAGAGGATAATATAGAATGGGTTGATGAAAAGACAGCTAGATTGACCAGCCAGCGAGAAACCCCTCACCCGGTGAGTGTAGGTGAAGCCAAGAGCCTGGGATCCACACAGGAAGCCCAGGACAATGGATACCCGTTTGCTGTCTTGCTTGGGAATGGGCAGCGTTTAGCGATCCTAAGCAGGGCAGAGAAACAAATGGATGAGGCCTTAAAACATCTGAGTAACTTCTTGCCAAAGGAAGAGGATTATTCAAGGGTTGGCAAAGAGTGCTTAGCTATGGTGTGTGCTTTGCAGGAGTTACAGCCATGCTTGTATGGTTGTGACTTCACGTTTATAATCTATCACAACCCTCCTCTTCAGGCAGATAGAGTAGATGGGAAGCCTAGACTGTTGTCCATATGGAGTCCGGTGCTACAGCAGTATAATTTTACTGGCTGGTGTGACAAGTCAGCTTCTATGAGAATGCTGACAGTGTGTCTTGTCAGGGGCAGACTAGGATTTAGGCAGACATAGTAGATCAGCGTGTGCTGACCTCCTCTGTCCACCATCTTAAAGGGGGAGGTGTCATGATTAACTCATATAATGTAGTGGATGCATGGAAGGGTAACCCAGCAGAGGTGGTTAGTTTCTTTGTTTGAGCATTCCATGAGTTAATCTGATGTTGATTTAATGTGTTTAATGTGCATGCCCTCTGTATCTGTTCTGGCTAGAGGTGTCATCTTCCCAAAGGACCCCTGTGGTGATTCATGGCCTAACAGATAAGGACAGGCGTTATAGGAATTCCATTCCTATCTTAAGTGGAGGGGTTTCCATCACCTTTACCCCACCATAACTTATTGGCACATCAAAGATGGGAACCAATTCTTGGGGATGGTGTCATATAATCAGTCATGTGGTCAGAGGGGCGTTTGCTGGCAAAAGTCTGATTTAGGGACAATGCAGCGACCAAAAGGTAGAACTCCATGATATTCTGTGATCAGAACAACATCAGAAGAACCATCTGGACTTAAGGAGTTCCCACAGGCCGGCTTATTGGAGAAACTCGTGAGTGAGGGTCCTGTGTTTAAGTCCCATTGTTTTTAAGAACTGTTTGCCTGTTTTTATTTTTATTTTGTATGTCTTGTTTTTTGT
>VKOC01027089.1:0-29813 GCA_009364415.1 Spea multiplicata
TATTATATATGTGTGTGTGTGTAAGGGCAGTGCATGTATGTCAGCAAATCAACCAGCAAATCACCGGTAAGGTACATTGCTTGCCGTGATTGGCTGGTTGTTGTACGCTGGGTAGAGGGGTAGTCTTATACGGCGAGTATAGTCCAAACTCTATATTTGGACTGTAAAAGTTGGGGGTCGTCTTATACGCCCAGTCGTCTTATACACCGGAATATACGGTACATCTGCATGGCTAGTTGAGCATGATGGGAGTTGTAATTTTAACAGCTTCAACGTCAGAGGTTGCCTTCCCTTGGCTCTTGTCTGAATAATCTGCCCCCACCATATAAACAATGAAAGGATTGTGCTGAAGACATGAAGGGTATGACATTTCACCAGAGGGGAAGTAATACTTGGTTGTCCTAGAGGCAATATAGGGAAATGGAGACATTTGTTTTCCTTCTCTGGAAGTTATTTGTGATTGCTGTAGAGGAACACTTTACACCGGATACTCAATCTCTAGCACATCGTTATTTACAATGCGTTATGGGGCAATAAACAATAATTCGGACAATGGGGACGACCTCAGCTACTGCCGGTGTGTCTTTTCCAGTTTCCAGGCTTTGTGTCAGAAGACTTCATTTGTCGCAGTAAAAACGAGCCCAACCAAGAATAACGGCCTTCCTATGTATATCATATTTTGCTGCTAAATGAATTTTATAAAGAAATATAACCGTGCTTGTAATTCAGCTTGATAAAAAGGTTAAAGGCCTACTGTTGGCAAAAAATGGGATGCCACTTTTCCAGGACATAAATCCTTTTCACGTGCTGCTGACCATCATATGGAAAGTGCTGACCGAATGTATGAGGGACGTATAACTGAATCCCTTCTGTGACTTTACGTATCCCACGTAGTACAGGGTAATACCGTACTTGTGGATACTTGTCGTGGAAAAAAATTATCAAACGTATCCAGCTTTTTCAGTTTTAGAAATTAAACACACTTTTCAGCCCACATAAATAACAACACAATAGTACATTCTATGTTTTCTTGGAAAAAATGGCTTTCAAAATAATAATCCTTTTATTCAATAAGTGTAATAGACATTATTGTTAAAATTAAATACAAACTATTTATAAAAACAATTATTTACAAAATGCATCCCACGCTTAACCCCCTCTACTGTTCAGCTGGTGAGCGGTGTTATGTGTCTTCCGTTTAATTAAACTGCTTTATACGCACCCGCTACATATTAAAAATATACTGTCCAAATGCCCACATTCCAGAGGATGATTGGGGAAATTTGAACTTCTAGGTGAATTTTGTAGATATTTTGCAGCTCCAGTAGAATCCTAGGCTATAGATAAAGAAAGTTTCAAGACTTCCCAGTTGAAGTATGGCAAAGTATTTTTATAGCAGATATGATTATTAGGTAATATATGATTTCTGATACAAAAAGTTATTTTCCAGTCCCCCTTCTGCAAGTGAGGGGTATTATAGTTATAGAAACAAAATCATTACTTGATTTCTTATTCATTTTTGGGCAGACCCTTCCAATAAAGTGCTAGCAAAGTAAAAAAAACATTTTGGATTTAATTATTTGATACTGTGTTTTAAAGTGTTTTTAGATTCCATAAAATCATGGGATGATAGTGGACTACAATAAAATGACCTGATTAATTTACTATCAGATAATTATTGGGTTTTATTTGATGAATGTATTTAGTTGCATTTAGTGAATTTATTGATTTATGCTGGCATGAAATGAACGGATAAATTATGTGCATTTGATCTGAGAGTGTTGAATTTATAGTAAATACTAATACCCCAGTGTGCCTTCTCTTTGGTGGTCTGTTCTTTTATCCACATTTATTTCTCACTTTGCGTTCTCAGATTTACCTGCATGGGTTATAAGGGTTCCTATCCTGCAGAGGAGATATAACAATATTTAAATAACTGTCCATAGGAGGGCCGCTCAGGCTCATGAAATTCCACCCTGTACTTTGCTGTGTATAATGTACCAGATATGTGCAATTGAGAGAGTCCATGGAATAGTAGACAAGGAACCAAAAAGTGAAAAACTTATGTGTGTCTTTTGGTCCATGATTCTAAAGGTGCTTTATTGACCTAGAGAGAGCAGTCTCATAAGATCTTTTGCAAGCAAAGGAAAAGGGTTCAACAATTGATTGTTTTTTTTTTTTTAACTGCAAAATAAAGCATGATGAATCAATGGTCATAGGCAAACAACATAGTGGTGCACAGGGCGGTAACCATGCATAATAGAGATCACCATGACACGGAGTGTGAGGGAGAAGTACATAAAAGTACATAGTGCAGAGCAGAGGTGCTCAACAAACAGGGTATATAATAGGAGAGCGGTGTCACACGAAGACACCCTCAACACAATGCGTATGACAAAAAGGCACGTATGTAAACACACGGAGATGTCAAGACGGAGAGAGCAAATAAAAACAAACATAACAAAATCAGAAACACAACATAAAAGTCAGAGTCAGACGGCGCGTGTCACTACTACCACATAACACCTAAGTACTGGAGAAGCAATCGAGAGGCACCAAGAGAAGGGACCACCCAGAGCAGGGAAGGGTGAGACGCGCAAGCGGACCCAGGGGCGGCACATCCACACGTCCAAAAGGGCTCCTCAGGTGGACTGTAAAAGAGCAGGGAAGCGCGGGGAAGAAGTGAGCTCCTTCCACCAGAACCAGCGCCTGATGTACAAATATTCCTTGCCCCTGGAGGCCCACACCAACTCCTCCATGTGGGCGATAAAATTCATCCTACTGACCCAGGCCTGGATCGGCGGAGTGTCATGGCTCCGCCAAAAACGGGGGATGACAGCTTTGGCCGCACTTAATATATGGTACGTCACCGAGTGCCTATAGACAGCGATCGGGAGCGATGTATGGTGCAAGAGAGCCGCCTCAGGGGTCAGCATATAGTGAGGGTCATTGACTTCCCGAATCACCCCTTCCACCAGCTTCCAAAAGGGGGCAACCAAGGGGCAAGTCCACCAGATGTGTAAAATAGTGCCAGGGCCCGACTCACACCTCCAACAACGGTCCGGGACATCCGGGAGGAATTGATGTAAAGCATGTGGGGTGCGATACCACCTAATCAATAACTTGTAGGAAGTTTCCTGGATTCTACTTGAGATAGCGCCCTTATGAACCAACTGAATAATCTTACCCCACACCTCATCCCCGGAGAGAGCCGGAAGATCCCGTTCCCAAAGGGCCAGGAAATACGGCTTAGGGGAGCACTCGAAAGCAAGGAGAATGGAGTACAGCGTGGAAACCAGGTGGGGCGGCTCAGACTTAGAAGTGCACAGACGTTCAAAGTCCGTCAGAGGTCTGCGGTAGCCCGCCAAGCACGGTAAAGAAGCAATAAAGTGGCGCATTTGGGCATAAAAAAAAGTATCCTGCGGGCGCGGCCGAGTCGCCCCCAACAGAGTCTGTAGCGGTTTGACTGAGTCCAAATCAGAAATATGATAGAAACGCAAAATACCAGAAACTAATGGGGAAAACGGTCTAGCCCTACCTGTTCTGTAGCCAGGGACAAAGGCAGGATTGTCAGAAATGGGGAAGAGAGGGCTAGTGGGGGACGTCAAAAAACCCTTGGACATGTATCTTCGGAGGACATGCATAGTCGGGGAAATGGTGCAATGTTTAAGGCGAGCGGCAGGCCGGTCGGGGATGGGTAACCACGGATAAGAGTGTATGGGGTGCGGGAGCGCATCCTCCTCCAGTGCCACCCACTGCCGACCAAAATGGCCGCTTGACTTGCTGGCTCCGCTGGCCCACTGCATTAATTAGCTCCAAACGGCGCTCCTCTACCGAAAATGGGGAAACACTCGAAGGGTACCGCTACCCCTAAGCCTGCCCCGTCGAAGGGTCGGCCGCTACCTACCTCCGTGAAGTCCTTCTTTCACAATTTGCCGGACACGGAGTCCCGTGATTCATTGGAGAAGGCCTCACCACCTGGCAGTCCTTGTAGCGTGGCCTCGGATCTGCCGTCTGAATCCAGCCAGGATCCGCTGCATCTGCGGACGAATCGAGATGGTGACGGTTGGCGTGATACCCTGAAAGATCTACCTACCAAGGCGGATCTTATTTCTATTATCCGGGACACTCATGCACCGCTGAAAGCGGACCTCGCGGAAATCAAGCGGGATCTCCAAAGCATGGGCGACAGAGTCACTACCCTTGAAAGTGATGCGGTCGCTACCCGCTCGGCAGTGGATGCCACTTCGGAGCAACTTCATCTGCAGGCTGCGACTATTGCCCGACTGATGCAAAAGGTCGAAGACCTGGACAACCGGGGCCGTCGCTCTAACCTGCGAGTGCGCGGGATTCCGGAGTCTGTTGCTGGGCCTGATATTGCCACGGTGACCAGTGCCCTTTTCAACCGCCTACTACACCAACCGGATGACACGCTAATTAAATTTGATCGGATCCACCGGGCACTTCGCCCTAAACAGCCTGATGGTCGCCCGCCAAGGGATATAGTGTGCTGTCTCACGGAATATGCTGTGAAGGACGCTATACTTGCCGCGTGTCGCAAGGCCGGCTCTTTGGAATGGGATGGTAACGCTATTCAAGTTTTTCCCGACCTGTCTCCCATCACCCTTCAGTATCGACGGATGCTCAGGCCTCTTACATCTGCCCTCCGGGATGCTGCCATCCCCTACCAGTGGGGCTTCCCGTTCTCCCTGATGGTTCGCAAGGGCCCGGACCGCTTTATCGTCCGTCGGGCTGAGGATGTACCGAACCTCCTTGAGAAGCTAGGCCTCCCTGCGGTACCTGTTCCTGATTGGGAATTCTCCTTTCCTCTCCCACCCAAACTGAGCGACTCCTCGCGCGACTGGACGGCCCGACCCCAGAGGCGCCGTAGATCCAGACCGGAATGATGCTCTCCATGATTGTGCTGTAAACTTACCTTGTTGTCCTTCACGGGACCTTTTCCTGGGCTGCTGCTGTGGTGCCTTTTCCTGGTGCTCCCCTGGACTTCTCCGCGTGATGTCTTCTCATCGCCCGGCTTCGCTTCGAGGGTTGGACTCCGGCTGCGCATCGTCCTGGAGGACTTTCTGCTCTTTTGCGGTCGGCTGCTGCTCATGGACTTCCCGGCTGTTCCCTCTCTCTCCTTGCGGACATCGTTGGTGCCGGCTTGTCCGGTACTTGCACTGTTTTCCGGGTACATGTGAGGGTTGACTTTTACTTTTGTTTATCTCTGATTCGGCTCCCCTTTTTTTATTTTTCTTATTATTGCTTTGTGTTTTTATTTGCCATGTACCTGGTTTTGCCTCGCAAGGCACCTGCTTGCCGGGGCTCGGTGTGTAGTATTGGGGGCTCCTTGCCTCTACGACTGCCCTATCGTGTCCCGCTTCTGGCGGCTTTTATTCTGCTTTTTTGTTTCAGCTGCGTTCCTTCTACTCCTTTGGGAGTCTCTTCTCTACCTAGTCATGACGTTCGGGACGCCTTTTTCTTTTCCTTTCTTTTCGCTACCGATTTCTGTCATGGCTTCCTCTTTCCTCTGAGGACTTTCCTGGGTGGTGGGCCGTGAGTTTTGCCTGCTGCGCCCCTCTTGGTCTCCGGTTTCCGGGCTGGCCTGTGCCCGAATGCACTCTTCCGCACCCCTGTTAGCCCCTTTTTGAGTTATCGGTCCTTGCTGTACCCTTTCTCCTCCTTCGGGAGTTTTTTTCCTGCCTAGCCGCGACGGTCGAGGAGCCTTTTCCTTTTTTCTTTCTGCTCCCGACTTCTGTTGTGGCTTTTTCCCTTTTTTTTTTTTTTTTTTCCCTTTTCTTTTCCTTTTTCTTCCCTCTACTACCTTTGCCAGGGCAGTGGGCTGTGAGCCATGCTAGTTGGTTGTGCCAGGCTACGTCGTGGTCCTGGGCTCTTTTATTGTTCGTTTCGCACACCCTTACCTACTTTGGTGCCTCTGTCCGTTTGTCCTCCGTGTCTGCTTGTTCTTTCAGTTACACCCTTCTCCTCCTTCGGGAGTAGTTTCTCTTTCTAGCCATGGCGGCCGGGAAGCCTTTTCCTTCTCCTTTCTTTTTGCTCCCGGCTTCTGTCATGGTTTCTCTTTTACTAGTGCAGCGCTCACCTGAGTGGCGGGTTGGGTGTTTGTTGCACACATTTGTGCATCCATGGCCCCTGGTCTCCTGGTGGCCGTACACGTCTCTACATACATTTATTTGTGTTATCCCCATATATTTGCCTATTTTTGCCTATTTCTGCGCTGTTTTGGTTTCTTTCCTCCCATGTTATATTCCTGGTATGCGGTGGGCCGCGGTGCCTGCTATAACTTCCTTCTGTTATTTGTTTTTTACTCTGTGTTGTCTCTGCTGTCTCTGCTCCCTGAGCTGACCATCCTGGTTCCTTGTGTACCAGGCTTTTGGTTTTGTCCATTGTTTGGACGTTATGGCTCTCCTGTTGCTAGGCACTCTTTGTGTTGGTGCCTACCCCGTGGCCTGTCCACGCTTTGTTATGATTTATGGTTCTTGTGTTTATATTTGTATGGATTTTGTTGTCTTGATGGCGCGTGTCCTCTGCCCGCTCTTCTACTGCCTCTCTAGGTGTCGCTCTCATGCAATCGAATAAAGTGAGATTTACTACCCTTAACGTTCGGGGCCTTAATAAGCCGGAACGTCGTTCCCAACTAATTCACTTCTTGCGGTCTGCTAAATCTAGGGTCGCCTTTATCCAGGAGACCCACTTTAGGGCCGGGAGGGAACCCAAATTGTATTCTAAACACTTTCCTCTCCTCTACACATCTAGCTCCCCGGATTCCAAAACTAAGGGGGTTGCTATATTACTCCATAAATCCCTGCCGTTTCAGCATGTTGACACCTGGAGAGATCAGGAGGGTAGATGCCTCTACATTAAAGGTTTCATTGCCACCCAAATGGTCACCCTGGCCTGTGTTTATGCCCCCAATCGTGATCAAACGCGGTTTCTGGTTTCGGCCCTCCACAAATTAGCTGACTTTCAGGAAGGAATCTCCTTGTTGGGGGGTGACTTTAATATGACGATGGACCCACGCCTGGACAGCTCCTCGGGACGGTCGTGCATCTCCTATTCACGGATCGCCAGGGTTAAACGGGCCCTCCACGCTATACAGTTGGTGGACGCGTGGCGTGTCCAACACCCCTCCGCCAGGGATTACACGTATTTTTCCCCTTTGCATTCTCGTTATACGAGAATTGATACTATTTTCGTATCTCACCATCATTTACCTATGCTGTCCTCCTCCAGTGTGGGCCCCATCACTATAGGCGACCATGCCCCGGTCCATGTTACTCTCTCCTTTAAGTGTCTCCCTCCACGCTCCTGGTGTTGGAGGCTTAATGAGTCCTTGCTTTCCACGCCTGCACATGTTCAAATTCTTGATAAGGACCTTAAACAGTATTTTTCGGAGAATGTGTCTGCCCATCTGCCCTTTTCCACTGTTTGGGAGGCCCATAAGTCGGTGATACGGGGGCGGCTTATTCAAATGGGGGCTACCGTTAAACGTGCACGTTTGGGTGAAATCATGCGTCTTACTAATGAGATAGCTCGTTTGGAATCTAGGCATAAACTCACCTTGGACCCTGCCCTCCTGGTCCAGTTGGTTGCTCTGCGGGAGAGGTTGGCGTCCTTGGTGGATAGTCAGTCTAGGCGACTTTATCTCCTAACACGTAGTCACTTCTATGAATCTGGGGACAAGGCGGGTAAATTGCTTGCCAGGGCTCTTCGTGCCAAGCGGGCTCAGTCCTTTATACCGAAGGTCCGGGATCGCTCCGGTGCCACCCGCCATTCCACGCCTGACATTGCAGCTTGCTTCCGCGATTATTATGCTTCCCTGTACAACCTGCCTCCAGCTCCGGGCTTGGCGCCGTCCTTTCGGGATTCCCTGAGGCAGTATTTGGCTAAATATTTAACGAAACGTATTTCTCCGTCGGATGCTGCGCTTTTGGATTCCCCGATTGACCTTGCTGAGGTGGTGGCGGCCATTAAATCTCTCCCTAATGGCAAGAGTCCTGGTCCTGACGGGCTTACGAAAGCATATTATAAACAGTTTGTTGCCACTTTAGCCCCCCATTTGGTTACCCTGTTTAATGGCATGACTGACGGGGACCATTTTGACCCTCATACCAATACTGCACACATTACTGTTATACTAAAGCCAGGTAAGGCGGCTGACCTATGCGAAAGCTATCGTCCCATCTCATTGCTCAACACTGACATAAAACTATTGGCCAAGATTCTAGCTACTCGTTTGGGGCCCCTTGTACCGTCACTCATCCATCTGGACCAGGTTGGCTTTGTCCCGGGGCGGGAGGCGAGGGATAATGCCACCAGAGTCCTCGACGTTCTTGACCGGGCTGGGCGCCTTCATACCCCGCTGGCTCTGGTCTCTACGGATGCTGAGAAGGCGTTTGACAGGGTCTCGTGGCCCTATCTTTTCCAAGTGTTGCGCAGCTTGGGCTTGGGTGCGACTTTTTGTAACTGGGTCTCGGTACTCTATTTTAACCCCTCTGCCAGAATTAAAATTAATGGCTTTCTCTCGGACCCGTTTCTCCTGGCCAACGGTACTCGTCAGGGATGCCCACTGTCCCCCCTCCTGTTCGCGCTTAGCATGGAACCTCCAGTCCTTAGTATAGTATTTTTTTTTTTTTAAGTGATACTAAGTTGTCTTGCTATAAATTTACAATGTTGCTGTTTTTGAACATGGAAACTCAGTCTTTGGACATTTACAATCAAATCCAACAAAGCCATACTTTTTATTAGCAAAATTGTCAGTAGCCACAGGACTGGAATCAGTGACCTTGTGTTTGTAAAAACCTAACCCTACCCATCTCGTAACCAAGGGGTACCTAGTTGCAGGGTTCTCTGTCTGATTGCCCAAGACTGGTTCCTTTTCATTAGTGGCTAGTCAAGAAATTAAGGGCTTGTTAGCCACATATATTTAAACCTATTCAGTTGAACAAACAGGTACTCCGGCGTCCTGTGCTGCTGGGTTATCTGTGTGTTCCTTTCCCAGTTTCTGGTACCTGGCTTCACAGGTATTTGTTCTGTTGCAGGCTCTTGGATTACCCCTCCTAATCACTTGGACTTTGTTGATATCTGGCTGTGGCATGGCTCTTGGCATAGTATAAGATTCTGGATTATACCCCAAGCTTGGTGTTTTGTATTGGACTGACTCCTGATTGACCTATTCCATGATTTCTGGCTTTCACTTCTGGTGTTTTGGATTGGACAGTTACCTGGTTTTGACCAGGCTTAATCCAGTCTGACCTCCCTGCAGCTAAATTCCATGAATTCTAATTGAGACTAAGAAAAATGTGTGTGTTTACAATGTATACTGTATATATGTGTGTGTATTTACAATATATACTGTATATGTGTGTGTGTATTTACAATATATACTGTATATGTGTGTGTATTTACAATATATACTGTATATGTGTGTGTATTTACAATATATACTGTATATGTGTGTGTGTATTACAATATATACTGTATATGTGTGTGTGTGTGTGTTTAAGAGGCAGATCTGAAACAAGACAGTGAAGTGAGTCAGTAATATGCTTAGTGTTACAATGCTACACAGTTGTGTAGGTGAAATATGTGTATTCTGAACAAATAAAGTCTTATCTCCCATTCAAAATAGGAGTTATATAAGTTATATATAGCTTCAAATAACCCTGGCAGTAAACCAGGGAAATCCAGGCAAATAATTTCCTTGTAGTATCATTAGTCAAAAGCCCTATTCCACCAACTAAATTCCGCAAAAATATGAAATGTCCATAATCCTTAAAAACCCAGTATAAAATGAATATATTTTATGTTGTACACAAGTAATGCAGCTTTTTTTTAAAATGTGATAAATATAAGACTGCATTTTTCCCTTGTTGTTGCATTGCACAAATAAACTACCTCATTATTTTACTGAACACAAATCTAATTCTATCATAGCTCTGCTGTATTCCCCCAAACATGTAGAAAGATTGTGAACAAATGTTTGCCAAGTCACTGCATTAATAAACTCTGTATTATCATTGAAACGTGTATAAAATGTGATGTGTTAATCAATGACAATGTTTTCTTTTCTGTACAATTAAGATGTCATTTAAAAATCCTAATAAAAAGAATGTTGAACAAAGATGGACAATTTAATTCCAGTTGACTGTTTTTATTGATTTGGGGAACTATAGATATATAAAATGGAATAATGCATTTACAAAAATGCGTTATTTTTATATTATTATTAAAATCTTAATGTAAAAACACATTCCTGATTTTCCTGTACTCATTAACAAGGAATATATTGCAGATATAGCTTTACTGTCCAAGGCAAGGGTATGAAATAGAATATGATACTGGATATTGGAAGAAAGAGGACTAGAGAGATAGGTGTCACCCAAATTGAATTGACTTACAGGAGACTTACCGGTTCACAGTGAATTGAATTTATGTTAATTCACTTGGTCAAGTTACTGTTGAATGAGGACCCCATTAAAGCTCTGCTAAATGTTTGTAATAATGAGGCTGTGTACCCCTTTAACCTATCCCAGCATCTGCATCTATTCTAGGAAATGACTTATTGGAAGTAATGCTAACACCACAACATTCATAGCAAAAGTACAGCTATAAAAACCTTGTGTTTTTATCTAAACCATCCCTTTGCTGCCAGTATTTCTATTAAACTCTTTGGTGTTGATAAGTTTTCTAGTTGAGGAAAATATGCAGTGTGACCAGTGTGAGAAATGCATGGGATAGCTGGCATTTCAAGCTTGTATTTATAGATAAGGTTTGCTCGCAGAGGAAGATTAGCTCCTCTACCTTTGCATAATGAAGGTCACTGCGAAAAGCATGATGGACCAGCACATTTGATCACTATCTGCAGCTTAGCCCTTTGGCAACTCCTAAATAATTACAAAATGCTATGGAAGTTAAATGTTTGACTCCTTTTGAAATTAAACAATTCATCAATGTAATGGGGATGAAGGAGGTTGGGACCTGAAGCGTGCGGATTTAGCGAGGTTAACAGAGGTGTGGTGGAGGTAATGAAATACCATTTAATCTGGAATTAATGTTAAAAAGAGCAAAGCCAAATTGTGTCCTCGACTGTAGCCTAGCCCTGTGCGGAATAAACTTCCCTGCGGAAGTGGTGCGAGAAGAGCGAGACACAAGAAGGCACCACATAATAAACCTGTTCAGTGTCAGCTTCTGCTTAACCCATTCGGGCATTATGGAAAAAAGAATCCTAACTCAACATGAGAGATGCGTGAACTTAACTGCAAAGATATATCAGTTATCTACTGGCACATTATAATTCTACATTACAGGCAAAGGGGAGGGAATTATACACTGTATTTGGTGTTATTAAAAGAAAAAAAATGGATCCATAATGAATGTAGAATCAGAATTTGATCTCGTACGATAAATCAGTTTTATTATATTTGACATCATACAGTAAATGTTATTTTTAAGGGCACTGGATATTTGTAAAATGAATTAGCTGGTATGGGTATTTGTTAAAAACCATTCACTATGCAAAGCAGAATAAAAAGTTGCTTTTGATAAATATATTTACCTTTATACTTCAGAAGGTTTCAGGGAACAATTCCGGCGATACATAGCAGCAGGGACAGATGCCGGACTGTGATCCTGATGATTTCCAATATCAGTTGACATGCAGACTGTGAAGGAGGAATTGCTAGAGGTTCTGTGCTGGCAGCTACACAGATATCCACCTCCAAGACATTTCCATGAGCTTCTAAGGTCAGTTTGGGCCTGGGGCAGCTGTCTATTTTCCCGCTTTAAACATGGCCCAGGTGGTAAAATGAAATAGTTCTTCCCATTGAAACTCACATGCAAGCATTTAATATATTTCTTTATGTGAGCTTCACAGCTTTCATTAGTGGAGGTTTGTAGCATTTCCAGTATGTAGGCTATGATCACCCGAGTTCTATACATACCTGGAAACGTCCCAGGATAGGCGACCTGGAGCTCCCATTCTTGAATGGCATGGGCTAGTGGGAGGTAGACGTTGCCACATGCCAATCCCCTGCCTGGAGAAAGATGACACTGACATTGTAATTTACCCAGAGAATAATGTCAAACATAGTTCCCAGTTACGCTTACACAGATCAGCCATATCATTATGACCACTGTCAGGTGAAGTGAATAACACTGATAATCTTTTTATCGTGGCACCTGTCAGTGGGTGGGATATATTAGACAGCAAGTGAACATTTTGTCCTCAAGGTTTGTGTGTTAGAAGTAGGAAAAATGGGCAAGCATAAGGATCTGAGTGACTAGATGACTGGGTCAGAGCATCTCTAAAACAGCAGCTCTTGTGGGATTTTGCCTGTCTGCAGTGGTCAGTACCTATCAAAAGTGGTCCAAGGAAGGAAGGGTGGTAAACCGGCGACAGGGTCATGGACAGCCAAGGCTCATTAATGGGGGCGAAGGCTGGCCCATGTGGTCAAATTCAACAGAAGAGCTACTGTAGCTCAAATTGCTGAAAAGGTTAATGCTGGTTCTGATAGAAAGGTGGCACACAGTGTATCGCAGTTGGTTGTGTATGGGGCTATGTAGCCACAGACCAGTCACGGTGCCCATGTTGCCCCCTGTCCACCTACAATAGGCACATGAGCATAAACACTGGATCACGGAGCAATGGAAGAAGGTGGCCTGGTCTGATAAATCACATTTTCTTTTATATCACATGGATGGCCGGGTGCGTGTGCGTCGCTTACCTGGAGAACACATGGCACCAGGATGCATCCATGGAGGCTCTACCTCGCTACTAACAGGACTTAGAGGACCTGCTGCTAACGTCTTGGTGCCAGATACTACAGCAGAGGTCTAGTGGAGTCCATACTTTGACTCGTCAGGGCAGTTTTGGCGGCAAAAGGAGGAATTACACAATACATGGCAGGTGGTCATAATGCTGTGGCTGATGGATGTATATATAAAAAGATATAAGCTTGCCACAAGCACTGAGAAAAATTACTGTATGTCATACACTTGTCGTGTGATGCAGCAAATTCCAGAGCATACACAATAAAAGTGGATTTTTTTTATCTATTTGCAAAACTGGGCATATAATGGATAATATCATACATAACCACGCTGTATGCTGATCGCACCACCTACCTAAAAATAACTCTATTCCTTAAAGCACTCTCAGCAGTACCAGATAATTAACAGTACGACATTTAATCCTTTCAGGGACGGACGGGATAAGCAGGATATCAATCTGTCTTTCACATGAAATCCTTTGAGGACATTGCTTGATATTGAACAAACCATAAACAAACACATAAATACTTATTTCAACGAAAATAGAAGAAGAGCTCGCCAGTCTTCTTTCTTCCTCTCGTCTTGACCCCATCCCATCAAGCAAAGTCTTTATACCCCTCCCTTTGTTCATCACTTACCCACCTATTTAAGCTTTCTCTATCATGTGGAACTGTATGAATAACCTTGAAGCATGCGCTAATCATACCCATTCTAAAAAATCCTTCCTTAGATCCCATCTGTCTGACTAACTACGGCCCCATCTTTCTGCTTCCTTTTAAGTTGCTTGAACTGATTGTGTACAATCGCCTTAATAAGTTCCTCTCCTCTAATTCTCTCCTTGACCCTCTACAGCCTGGTTTCGAACCCCTTCACTCTACTAAAACAACGCTAACAAAAGTCTCCAAAGACTTGCTTTCTGTCAAAGCATAAGGTCACTTCTCCCTTATAATACTCCTGGATCTCTCTGCGGCTTTTGATACTGTTGATCACCACCTTCTTCTTAACTCACTTTCTTCTACAGACATTTGAGATGCAGCTCTCTCCTGGACCTCCTCATATCTGTCTAACCGTTCCTTCTCTGTCAGCTTCTCTTTCTGTTGGTATCCCCAAGGATCAGTCCTTGACCCATTGCTGTTCTCTCTTTACACTTCATCTCTTGGCAAACTATTCAACTCCATTATCATTCATATGGAAACTATACCCAAATCTATCAGTCTTCTCCTGATCTCTCTCCATCTCTCATGTCCCGTATTACCAATTGCTTGTCTGCTATTTCTTCATGGATGTCACAATGATACCTGAAGCTTAATCTTTCGAAAACTGAACTCATTATCTTCCCTCCTTCCATCTCCACCCCACTACCTGAATTCTCTATCACCATTAACAACATAACTATCTCTCCTACTAACCAAGCCCAATGCTTTGGGGTCATTCTTGACTCAAACCTCTCCTTCATCCCTCACATTCAGTCCCTCGCCAGACTCGGACGCTTCCCTCAAGATTGTAAGTTTGCAAGCAGGGCCCTCTCTACATAATTTATCGGCTTTTAATACAGCTTGAATATATGTATTGTAAGAAGAGCTGTGTAAATTGTTGGTGCTATATAAATAACACAATAATAATAATAATAATGATAAATTGTACACCATGTGGTCTCCCAGTTGTCTATAAGCCTCATCAGGAAGATGGAGGTTGCAGTCCAACAAAGGCCATTGCAATTCAATTTCACAAAACACTTTATCTCTTTTAGCAAGGACAAAGATCAGCAAGGTCCTAAAGGGACCCTCAAAATCTATGACCTTTTGAGACTCTAGGGTTTCACCACAACTTAAGATCAGCAACATGTATTGGCAACATCAAAGCATATGGAGTTTATTTACGTCGTGTACTGGTGAAGCTCATAGGAAGTTGTAAAAGTGGCATGTACTTCAGTAATCCTGAGCAATCCTGGCCATTGCTCAGAGAGATTCCAGCATCACACTATAACAGACAGGCTGACACTGCAAGACACAGTGTTGTTAACATGTATGGGATAGTATGTATTCTTTATAGCACTCGTACATAATCTGCACTCAATGGGATCAGGCCCTGTAACAGGGGTACTATTTATAATTATGACTGCAATGCTTTTTCCTACATTTATTCTACCTTATTATTGCTCCATAGGTAAATTCTGGTCAATTATACAGTATGCTACCAGGGGCTTAAAAGCAGCATATTAAAGATCGGTCACAGATACAAACACTTCTCGGCATGTCTTGTCTCACTGTCATATAAATACACTTACTGCAAACACAACTACTATGCTCTCTTTGTACATCAATACTGCTTGTACATGTAATCGATGTGATGTAAGCTGTAAAAAAACTAAAACAGCAATACCAGGGAACATCTCAAAATAAGTACAACTTCATGCATCACATTCATTATATATTTAGCTTGGGCGCCTGATGCAGCCACCCAATCCACAGCTGTCATCTTCACTGCAGATTGTCAGCATATGACATCATATCCAGGTGCTCCATGACTTAAAGGCTGTGTTGGCCCATTGAGCTACGCCTTATGCATTAACACCTAATGATGGCTGGTGTGCCTTTAAGCACGAGTTTGCAGACTAACTGACTACACTATGCATTATGAAGGGCCAGCCCCAGCGAGCTTCTCCTACAAGTAGGACTGAACTGATCCTGTGTGACCCATAGTTAAAACTGAGAGGTTTATTTTAAGTCATCTCAGTCAGGCCAGCTCTGCATTTTTCACAGGTGAAATATGCTGGGGTTGACAATTCAGGATTCATAACAAAGTTGGTCACCTGAAACTGCAACCTCCTGAAAACTTTCCTGGAAATAATACAATGGAAGAAATAGGGTAACTACAGAGCGGTTACCCCAATTGTCCTCACCAATGCAAACTGTAAAGGTATAATGGTGGGGGATGTCCAAGAATAGCTGGAACAAAAGGCTACCCATTTACCTACCTGTTTATATAGTAAACTTACACATTTGTTTTGGTACAAATGCGTTTTCGGGCCAAATTTTACCATTTTGTCCATTTGTCCAAATAATGAACGAATGCAACATTGAACAAAACAAATGAAAAACTAATGTTTATTTCTTGTTTCTATGGCAACCCTGATGGACGAATGGGATTTCCAAAAACAAAAACGTTGGATGAACTTGTCCGAAAAGAAGACGGAGACGTATGAATTTCATCGAATATGGAGAATTTTTTTACCATGAAAAAAACAAACCCGAACTTTCTGCCGGTGCCCGAGTCTAGTACATAGTAACAACACAGAGGAATTTGGCTACATACATAGATATTTTGGAAACCACTGTTGAATAATAACATTAAAATAAGCAGTATTGTTAAATAGTTAAACATTGAACACTTTAATATTGGCAGCAGCTTGAAATTATATGTCACATCTCCAGAGCCAGCTGGCAAGGAAAGCACTATAATTACGTGTGTGCACACCTGCTTCGGGTTTAAAACAGGTGGCATAGCTGAATGTTGTTATTACGATTAATAAAGTTATTCTGGGTTGAATGGGTGGCATCATCAAAATGTCTCCTTTAACACACACTGGTACAATTAGATATTCCACTGGGCTGACAAACTGAAAAGGGAAGGCAGGAGCCTGATACATAATCATGTAAACATGTAAAAGCATGTACATCGTATGAGTCTAGAACATGGTCATTGTCCAGCCAAAATGATTTACGAATATACTTCTGAGATCCAGAATGATGTATCTTGATCCCAATGTGGGTGAATATGTTCCTTAAGATATCCATTTACCACCTCTGCAACGCTAATGCACAATCACCATAACAACCAATGAAATGTTTGTTTTCACTGGATCATTGGTTGGTTGCTATGGGGATAAGACCACTTTTAAGACATATTCACTATTACCCTTCAATAGAGTTGCTGAATACCTTAGTTCTTTTAAAATAAAGAAGATAGTAAAAATACTATACTGTCATAAAGCTTATAGTAGAGTAAGGGCGTTATTCGTAGTCTGGTAGAATCAAACTAGCACAAGGCATGTTATTACAGAACATATTCTCACTTTTACCTCTCTTCCAGGAAGAGATAATTAGGGATGCCAATAATGTGCAAGATGCCAAGGAACATCAATAGCGTTCACTGCTGGATTTCTTATTGCACCATGAGCTACTATCTGCTGCTAGCTTGCAAGACAGAAAACCATCTGTTTTGCTGAGTACGTTCCATTGAGAATCCATGGGTGATCTTTACTTTATTGTACATGTTTGTGTTGTTACAGCATTTACTTTGATTTTGGAATTACAGCTTTCTTATCAGAGGTTACAAGTTAAAGGGACAGAACAAAGTATGGAAAAAATAGTTATAAGGACAATCTGTTTATATCCCCCATGAGGACCATTAAGAAAGGCACTCGACCCCAGTTTCTCCAAGTTACTCTGGGAAAGCTTAATGCATTTAGTAATTACTTTTACATGGTTAGTGATGCAGTGGGACCCCGTTCCAAGTTTTTTGACACCGGGAATGGGTATTTTTAACGATTATTGTCATTACCATGTAATAAGTGGACAGCTTTTAGGGTCATACTAATTGGAAGGTGCGTGTACTTCCATGTCAAACAAACTTATTATCAGTAATCTGATTTGTGTTAAGTTAACAATCTAGTAGCAGAAAGTGCCTTCAATTTGCTAATAGAAGTTGTGTCCTACTTAAGAAACAAGGAGGTGATTACATTTGCAGTGCTGTTAATTAAACTGAAAAGCCAAAGTGGTAATAAGAAGGGATTTTCTTGAAGCTGCACCAATGCACTGAAATAGAACTGTGGCTTATCACTGTAATTTAGTACAAAGTGTGTGTTCTGTCAGCAGCCTTACAATGTAAAGCTTCAGAGCAGCCCAGGGGGAAATTCCCACCTTGATCCCCATGTCTGCTCTGCCACCGAGCCGAGGTTCTGATTTGTGTAAAAATGCACATTAGGTATCAGCCTTGTGTTGTCACCGATTCTTTGTGTAGATTGCAAACACTTTCATGGTGCCTGCCTAGCTGTGGAATTAGTCATTTACAATCAACATTAGACCATTCACCTTCCTAACTCAAAAATAGTAGTGCAAATATCACTTGATTTGGGTTACACAAGCCCCTTTGCGAGGCTGCCTTCTTTTAGATAATATTTATTTGTATAGACTGTTGCTTTGTCCAGTACAATGTCATTTTAGGTATTTAAACCAGCTACTTCAGGTGAAGTAAATAGCACTGATAATCTTGGTATCATGGCAGAAAGTGGGCATTTTTTTCTCAAACTTGATGGGTTAGAAGGAGGGAAAATGTCCTCTAGGAAGGATAAAATAGCTCACTTCCACATATAAAGATAAAAAGATTTGTTTATGGTAAGTACAAACATCTCTTCACCCTGTCGCCATTTTCAAAGGTTGTATTCCAAAGAATATAAATACACCCAGTCATACAACTGAGAGGATAGCCCATGTCATCTCACAATGTAAGAATCCACCGAGTTACCGTTTCGAGCACTTGTCTCCATGCATCGTGTATCCATGCCTTACTGGGTCTCTCAGTGATTTCATATTTTGATGTAAATACTTACATGGGATGCAGCAAAATGTGCAGTTTAAGGAACTATAAACCTGTACAATTTTGAAGAACATATCTTATTATCACAATCTTATTAAGACAGTTTTTCCAGGCAGCCATGGCCGGCCTGCTTGGGTTATAATACAACAGAACCTTTTATCTGTAAAACTCATTACCAGTTAACTATTTTCCTAAAAATGTTCATTTTATTTAAGACTTTAATTTTGTAAGGGAACTTCTTGCAAATTATGCTGTGGAACAAGTATTTAGCTGATTCTGTGTCTCCGGTGAAGGACCGGGAGGAAACTTCTGTTCTTCTCAGTGACAAGCAGTGTTAAGGATCATTGTTAATGACAGATTTCCCACTGTGGTTGTGAGATCTGTTCCTTCTTTCTGCAGAGGGGTGCTTTTTGCTTTTGTTACCATGAGTACAAAGCTGTATGTTCATTGATTAGTACATTTGAATGATATTCAGAAGTGATCCTTGTTATTATTTATATCGACGTGGGGTGTGAACGTCATAACATACCTCGTCTCTCGGTCTTACCTTCCTCAAGGATGCGTGCTCAGCGGACGGGGGGGGAGCATCTCGCTTCAAAGCGATAAGAACATATTATTATTTATTATGTAGATAAAAACGCATGTCTAACGCATATATATATACCATATTTGCTCGATTATAAGACAACCCTGATTATAAGACGACCCCCCCAAAATCTGAATATTTATTTAGGAAAAAAGAAAAAGCCTTTTTCCATATAGGAAAAATGTTTTACTGAAGACGTTGTTTATATGATTTATGTAATTTTTGTTCGATAAAAGTGAAAACAGAATAACAATAATAAAAAAAATAACATGAAAACAACAACAGCCAAAGTAATGGTTCACTTACCAGGAGCATGTCTTCAGTTGTGAGGGTGGTAAGACCACGCTAAAAATCTTCCGCTGGGATTACATTTCATTCATAGCCCTCCTAGCCTTGATGCTGCTTTTGGTGTCATTTCCTTGTAAAAACTCAAAACCACCATATTTTCCATTTACATTTCCTGCATGAACTGGTATAAAATAGTTACATGAACAAACCAACCAGTAAGACTAATGGAAGATATTCCGGTGGAAACCGGTCTTATATGTTTATGTACATGATGCATGTAGTACTCTATGCAGTCGATTTAAATTGTGTGGTGTGGACAAGTGAAATGTACCTAATATCTGTGAGTATCTGTTGACCGTCATATCAGATTGTATCATCATGCAGAAATATCGTTGCACAATGGTTATTGTAACCTGCATTGTAAAAGTGGCTTTCCTTTTTTATGAAACGCTTACTTTGGACTGCCATCTTTTTCATAGTCTTCACTACAGCGTTGACCAATAACTCGTCTCGTCACTGTTTGGTCACACATTGTGTTAAACTCATTGTGTTAAACTCTTATTGAAATCAGTGACAAGGGTGAAAACACTCACCCTTGACACTTGTAATTTTGTGCAGCGACATAATGTCTCAGGTTTTAGTGAAAAAACTGTGAAATAACTCTTGAAAGGCTGTCCTGAATACTTATTTTCCCGGTGGCCGTACATAATACAAGTTAAAACAAAGGTGACCTTCAAATCAGTAGCCCTCTAACCATTTCTGAATACAATAAAAAATGTGAAAGGGCATCAGTAATAATCATAGCAGCAATTTAATAGATATTTAATGCATTTTGGAATTCATCTTTGAAAAACTACACTAAATCACAATCATAAATGTATATTCTTACTGACTGATCCTATGGTATACATGACGTGGGTTTCAACTCATGCATGCAGTTTTAAGAATCGGGTTTATTTGCTGAAGGGATGAAAACTTTTTCGTTTTAAAATAAGGTTTTAACAATTATTATCTCAATAACAGCTACCCCGAGCCCCCTTGGTAGGATGCAGCCAGGACTATATGCTGACATCAGTGTGTGGTTCCGCTGACGTCGCAGGACACCCCCCATTGAAGGGGCAAATGAACATGGAGAGGGGAGTTTTAGAATCCGGCTCCCGTTAAGAATTTGGGTGTTGGCCCGGAAAACCAGCGCTTCTTCCGGAGAATCCAGAGCAATGCCTGGCATGTTCTGGCCATGTCCCTGGCCTTGCATAAGGCATTGTTAAAAAGGTAAGGTCCATTAATGGGCAGAATAAACGTCCTGAAATCATATATAATGCCTAAGATCAATTATTATGTGAGAATGATTCCGTATACCAATCCACACAATCTTCTTAAAACAATACACTTATCTTTGGTAAAACAAAAAACTTTGCGTATACAATGAGCTACTCATTTACGATGGTCTAGGATCACTATATATATATATATATTATATATATATATATATATATACAGTGCCCTCTACTAATATTGGCACCCTTGGTAAATGTGTGCAAAGAAGGCTGTGGAAAATGATCTTTATTGTTTAACCCTTTTAGTTTTTCTTCATAAAATACAACCAAACAACTGCAAACACAAAAATTATTGGCACTCCTATGAATTCATATGAAAAAAGTATATGCCTGTTTATATTTTACATTTTTAGTACACCTGGGTGACCAAATTTCCTTTAGTCATTCGACCAAGTGATGTGATGTGATGTGCCGCAAAACTTTGTTGAGCTTCACAAAATGGGAAATTCCTTCATCAGATCAATAATTAAGATGTTTCAGTCCACTGGAAATGTAATGAATCAACCTGGAAGAGGACATGCGTGTCTATATTGTCTCAATGCGGTGTGAAGAAGATGAGGTTCGGGAGGCCAATCTCCAAGGATCACAGCTGGAGAATTGCAGAAGCTACAACCCGACGTCACCTACATTCAATGTTCCATCTAATTTTTCTTAGGTGGCGTGCGCAGAAAATTTCTCTTGTGCAAAAATTTTCCCAGAGCCAAAATTCTGTGCGCACAATATCCGCACCGCATAAAGTATCAAAAAAAATAATATATATATTTTTTTTTATTGGGAAAAACTGTTTATTGGGAAAAAAATTTTGGACGTGTGCACGCTCTAAAAATGCTATGTGCGCACAGCTTTGAGGGAACACTGCCTACGTTATGTGTTTTTAGGTTATATGTTGTATAATTCTAGAACATAACCTAATGAAAAATGGTGACTTTATGGAAACTTTGCTGATTTAACTATGCATTATACAGGCTTTAGCAAGCTCTTCTTTGCCGGTGATGCCCACTGGGATTGGTGCATCCATTCTCCATGTGCATCATCCTTACCTTTCACCCCCCCACCTCAACCAAGCCAGGCAGAGTCCATCACTTTCCTTCCTTTCCCAGTGGGTGTCATTAAAGTCCTGATTTGCACAACTTGGGTGAACTTCAATGCAAGGGATGATTTCGTGGGGTGAAGCATCTGAGAGGAAAATCCAGCCACTCAATCCCCCAGATCTATGGTGCCCTGGATCCTGAAACCACGATATCATTCCTTTATAAAATGTTTAAATTGCCTTCCGCACTATATTAGAAACGCAGATCGCTTCTAATATTTGGTTTATCAACGTGATCTATCCACATATACACATAGAATATCGGTAAAATACACGGTTTATTTGGCTTTGTGGAAACAGAGCAAATGGGCTTTCTTATTCGTACAACCTACCGAACCGTAAACAGATCCGCAACACAAGCCGCCATCGGCAAAACGAAACCAGAATAAAGTGAACGGCAGCCGCTTTAAAAAGGTAGAAGGCGTGACATGTTCAATGACCCCACCTGCTCACCTTTACCCCTTTAAGAAACTCCCTGCTATCGCTTGTCTTCGCCAAGGTAGAATCCGGCTCTCCCGCCCGGTAAAGCTTACTCCTGATTGGCGGAGACAGAAGGGGCTCTGGAAAAGGAGGTCACGTGGTGCCTTCAGTTCAGCTCCGGGGCGCCATTTTGAAGGAAAGTTTGGGATTTTCAAGCTGTGTAAGGAGGAGGGGGTAGGTGGAGAAGGAGTAGGAGGGGCGGAGAGCTGACAGAAAGATAAGGAGAAAGAAAAATAAGGATATGAAGAAGAGAGAAAGAGGTGGAAAGTGGAAAGGGAAGAAGGAACTAAAACCGTGACCGGAGAAGTGAACTTTTTACGTGGTCCCCGGTATCCGTGAAAATATCCCACTGGCGAAGTGGGCTAAGAAGAAGGAGGAGACGTGAACTTCTGCTGCCGCCGCCCCCCTGGCTCTCTGTCCAACTTTGTGCTGCACACTAACGGGTCCCGTCCGGCTGGGGCAGAGAGAAAGATCCCGGATCGTATCAAACCTGAATGGATATATAACTATCGGCTGTTGGGATTTGGGATCCTCCCTTGCTGAGTGCGTGGAATAGCCCTGGGGAGTGTCTGCCCTATAGCACCGAACTCTCCCACTCGCTTCCTGGAGGGGTGGTGGAACCGTGTGAAGTGTTCTGCTCTGAGGAGGGGGACACCTTGGAGTCTCCTGCAGAGGGAGACACGTATTGTCGGGCTCAGGCACTTAGCAGCCTGTTGTGTGCACCATGCCTGTCAGGAAGCAAGGTGTGTGTCCTGGGTTGCTCTTTCTTTCTTGCGTTATTGTTTAGCTGTGTTACTGTGATGGTGTTGTGGGCTAGTAAGTGTATCCATTCATTAGATATTGTGCGTTGTGTTATACTGCTCGCACATATTACTCGCTTTCCTTAAGAAATGTTACACCCATGTTGAAATCCTCGAAGCCAATATACATAGACTGCTGACACTCAACTTCCCTAAGTGTGTCCTCCAGGGATTACCTGCGTCGTCTGATCTTCCACCAAAAGCGCCCCCATCGACTTCACGTTAACTTTTGTTAGTCTTTCTTTTTCAGTTTTGTTTTTGGCCATTATTGGCTCGTTAAACCCATTTCTCACTCTGCGGAATTAGTATTGATAGCTGCCAAGTTCCTCGTGTCTTAGGAAGTCACGATTGGATGTCCACGTAGCTTTACTGGCACTTTCTGAATCGGTGGCTTTAGCTGCTTTTGAGATCGCGTAGAGTCTGATTTCTTGTAACTGAGCCTGGGGACGTAATGTCAGATATCTGTTTCCATGAGCACGCAGAAGCAGATTGTTCTTCGTTATTTATACCCCTCAACACTGTGTCCCCTTTTCATTAAGACTTTTTTTTTTTATTAACCTTCCAAGGAATTGATGAGTTAAAACGGGTGATAATTGAACTGGTGATTACATTTTATACACCCGTATGCATCTTATTTAATGGAGTAAGACTTGTGCATCACTAGTGGGAAAGTTAGCATTTTTTACTTGCTATGTTTAACAGTGTAAAGAGTCGCAGTTGTCATAGCAACTATAGGAATGTTCTGCTGATTGCTTGACTTTAACTAGTTTCTCACTTGCTGTTAAAGGCTGATTCATTTTCCTAGCTTGGGCTAGAGTAATAATATAGTACTAATGGTATGGGATAGGATGTGGGGGTAGTGGCATCCAGTCTGGGACATTTAATAGCATGCAGTGATAGTTGGATAATGGATGCTTGCTCAGTTTTTACATTTAGTTTTATATGTAACGCAGACAATATGTCCATTCATAAATTACTAGAAATCTCTGCCGGCCCATTGTTTGAGAGAAATAAAAGTCCATTAGTCAAACGTGAGTAGACTAGTAACTCTATTATTAGCTGTGGAAGAAAACAGACTTGCCCCTAGCCCAAAAGGTAATAAAAACATGACAATGAATTGCAGCAGCAGAGAAGATCTAAGGCCCCCCTACTGCATTGTAAATGAGTGGAACTGGTGGAGAAACCATCAAGGTGTCGGTCAATGAAACGTCTTTTGATGTTTGAGTTGCCTGAATTTCTTTCACCTATGTGTCTGCGCTTATAAAAGAGGAGCAGACAGAATCTTTATTATCTCTCATCCCAGTGTTTTCATCTCTTAAGTAACATTATAGAAATACCTTTTATTTATTGGCTTGCGCTGTATGTTGAAGCTGCAGTGTTCCTGCCACACGACGGCTGGAATTGCTGTTCTGTCCTCGGATAGGGATGTGAATAGCGGCAGAGGAGCCGCACTTATAGGTCAGGGGGCTGCGTGTTTAGCCGTACTTGGCCTGACCATAGGATTGGAATGTAATCTTCACTGATGGATTATGGGAAAAGACAAAACTTACATTACATTTCTCCTGTATGGCATGTATGAGGCATATGTGACATTAGACTGCTGGGAGATCTATTGCTTTAGGTTATTATTGGATTCAGTCACATATGCGACAATTCCCATTTGAATAAATGGTACATTTTAAACCGTCCCTCGCACTGGGTTGTGAACCATGGTGTCTTGTGATCGCATCCTTGCTCATAGGCAGTATAGTTCACTTAAGATTTCATTGCTCATAACTTTATTTTTATGATTAAACATCTTACTTGTTAATATGTAAGTACTGTTACAGTATTTTTTGTTCGCTATATGAAATATTTAATTTACTAAATTAACTTCACTCTACTAAACAACCATGTATTGTGCAAGTTTGCGGGAAACTGTTCTACTGTTTCAGTTAAATATAACTTGTCAACGTAACGGCAAAATAATTCAGAAATCATACACTTTGACAAACGGTGACATTAAAATAGTGTTTTGAATTGAAAAAAATCAAGTGAAGGCAAACAGGGCATTCACTGTTCTTCGGTTTACAATCCTCGTGGTTTCTACGTGTTTTCTAGCAACTTCCAAACCCGAAGGTGATGGATGCCAAATTTAAAGGAGCAGTTTGTGTCGCACCAATGTCCACCCCCAGGTTAAATAATGTATATTAAAGTACCTTGCTTAAAGGGGCAGTCCCATGAAAAAACAAACTTTTCTTTACCTAGTAAATATAGTTATTTATGTTTTTTATTATAGTTTGATCTCATTGTGTTCCGATGAGCTTCCTCTGTCTGGAGGCAGCCATGTTTGTCAGTAATGTGATGTTCTGGGAGACTTTTCCTTTATTTGCATCCATTTGCCACACTGGGCTGTTTCTTTTCGGCAATACCAATGAAGTCCATTCCTCCTTAGGCTTTGATTAGCATATGTTACTGACTAGGAGCTGTGTATCTGCAACTTTTATTTTTTACTGTACTTTTGGAAGCTGTAGAATCCCTTCAGGTATTTGCAAAGGGAACCCAAAAAAACTTAAATGGGACACTTGACTGAAAGTAGGTATGATGGTTAGCTTGTCCCTTGTCCCCCAAAATGTATGTCTCTACTTAGTCCTCATGGAAACCAAATACACCTTGAATACTCTGAAGTGGTAGATCACAAATTAATTTATTTTTGCTTGCGTGTTAAAGAGGTCATAGTTTTTAAATAAAAGCCCAAAGTTTTTTTTTCTGGATATAGAATAGAAGTAAGTGGACTAGAAGCTGCATGAAGGCGAACAATAGATACATGAGTATGATTTGCTGGTGATTATTGCGATTGGTCCAGCTTAATAATAGCGGCTCCCATTGGGCTTCTTTCAGTATGGAACAAGATTGTTTTTGTAATCTTTTTAGTTGATTTAGCTTCTCTTCCCGAACCATAAATTGTACATTTTGTATATACTAAATAAACCTCGGTGCTGTTGATTGTGTCTATGTAAATGTATAAAGTGGCGTATGTGTGTGTTTATGATATCTTATGTACCTGTATAATGTTTAGAAATATAACCTTCTGTTCTTGGCATCTGGATGATCTTTTCTCCTCGTTGTTACGCTCTAGTAGCCTTTGTAAGAATGTGTGAGGAGAGAAGGGTTGTCCTTTCTGAACAGGAAATTAAGTAGCCGGCCCTGCCACATGTAGCCACCGATCTCCGCTATCACGAGGTTAATGTTTAAGCTAAATATCTCCAAAAAGTATGTCAGCAACCATAAATCACGAGCTGTAAGTAGTTTTAATATGAATCAAGCCATGCTAAAACTGTGGCAATTAACATTCTGAGAGTTTAATGGGGAAAATGGTGATTGCAGTCCTTACTGTAAGATTTGTCTTAAAATAAAATGCACTTTTTCCTCTCTTCCATTACAGTGACATGTTCTATCATGTAATCATTTTCTTTTTCTTTACAGATACTCAACGTGCTTTGAATCTTCTGGAAGAGTATCGCTCCAAGCTCAACCAAACTGAGGATAAGCAACTGAGGAAATCTATTGAGCGTGTTATTGGCATCTTTCAGAGCAACCTTTTCCAAGCTTTAATAGGTAGGGCTGTGAATGATATTGCTACAATAAGTCTTTAATTTTATGTAAAATACATGAATAACTGCAAACCAGTTGTCTACTTTTCACCTTATTTGGTGTTTTGTCCCTGCTTTAATATTATAATAATTTCATAATCTGTTTTTAATATCTGCATTTCTAATAAAAAAAATGCTTTGGCAAAGTATGCAGTTTTTCTCAAATGTAAATACACAATTTTCTCTAATAAAATGTAAAAGTTGGAATGGCCACCATTTGGCTAAATGACGACCGCTTCAACTGGCATTGACTTTTACAATACACATTATTCCAGCGCTCTTTAAGAGCATCCCAGAGAGTGCATTTTACCTCTTCAAATGTCCTCAGAGATGTTCTGGTCCTGTGGTTGCAGTTGGACTCCTGGCTCTTCCTTGGGCTTCAGATATGCCCAACACGGCTTCAACGTGTGTTTAGGATCTTTTTCCTACTGGAAAATTACTCTTCCACACGACTCTGCGGAATAGAGCGCTCCTTCTCTGCGGATAAAGAAGTGGTTTTGGTTCCTGAGAAGGACACAGTTAGTCATTATGTCATATTTGGCTGTCTCTTTGCTTACTGGGGAAGGATGTTCATAGTTCAGCTGAGCTTGATTTGTGGATGCAGATGATGTTGTATTCAGTAGTGTTCTGCGTGATATGCTGGTGTTCTGCGTGATGATGCTGGTGTTCTGCGTGATAGGCTTGGTCTGGCAGGTCTTTTTTGGTTGATAATTGTTTGGTTTTCGAATATCTCTAAAAATATTTGTTGTAATTTGGCATTGGGAAAGTTTTTTGTTTGTTAGGACAAGACTTGTCCTCAAATTGGTTCAATAAGCTCCTTTTGATATGATTACAAAAGGTGTTTCAACTGCTGTCTTTCTTCAAAGGCCCTTGGTTTGCCTTATTTAGACCAATACTTTTTCATCTTAAAAAACGAGTTTAGTACCCAGAATTACTGGGTTGTACTGTGTGGCTGTATATGAGAACCAAATGAATACCTCGTTTGTGTGGTGCTGTGTCCAGAAGTCGCTTTAGCATGATAATTTTCTGGAACATTGTGATTTATTTTCTTCCATGTTAAAAATAATTTGTATTTATTTTGCATACTGCTCCGTATACCCCTCTCCCAGTCTCTGCATTCCCATGCAGGTGTCCGCTGAGAATGTGGACGAGGAGCTTGATTTCACTGAATCATGAATTACTAAAGCAATATTTTTGTGCAAGAAATAATGAAGTCAGAACTGTCTTTAGTGAGGTGTGTGGCTCAGGGCAACTCGACTTTTGCGGTCTCCCCATTGGCAACATCACTAATCTGCTGTATGGGAATGTGTTTCCTCGTGGTGACTTCGCAGAAGTCAGGAGTATTGCATGTGTGTGTGTCTCACTCTCTCACTCTCTCTCATCAAAAACAGTTACGCTGGTTGCCGTAGTTGAATGTACTAAAAGCTGTCACAGCAACATACTATAATTTGATTCTGTTGGTGATCTCATTTAGATTGGAATGTTAATATAACACCAGTGAAGTCCTTGGAAACATATATAGTCTGGACTATATGATTGGTTTTGGCAAACATGTCTACGTAATACAAGGGAACAGCTCCATAAAATTCACGCACCTGATGCTTTCCGGTCCTAGTAGAAGGCGGACATCCTGTCAATCAGTGATATCGAAGTTTTCCTTCAGAGAAAACCCTGTTCTCAATAAGATCAAGATGTACCCCCTCACTGGATGCAGTATACACGCGCTCTACTCGCTGATGAACCTCAGCAGAGTTTCCTAATACAAAAATACTATGAAGTTTATTGTTTGTTTTTCCAGATATACAAGAATTTTATGAAGTGACCTTACAGGACAGTCCCTCATATGCAGACAATTGTAAACCGCCGGAAGCCGTACAGCCTGTGAACACATGGGATTTTTCCAGCCTTCCCAGCACTGCTGTCACATCAGAAACGCAACGAAGCAGCCTTAGCCAAAGCGTTGAGGTGGGTTTTCTTTTCAATATATTTAATGTTATTTTTAACAGGATTCCTGTTAGAAGTGTGTGCCGCTCATAATGCAATCTATACTCACACGATGAAACTCTGAAGCTGTACAGACCTCTGAAATGAAATCTAGCAGTCACCTGTATGCGTTATACCTTGGGGTGGATCCATTATGCAGACAACTCAGCCATGTAATAATTTGAGAAGAATATCTGTTTAAACGTGTTACTAGAACAGCCCATACAATTATGAGCTTAAACTTGTCTTTCATGGGGAATGTGGTGGAATATCGCCCTTGTTATTGAGGACAGTGCATCTCATTGAATTAACAGTTCCTAAGACGGCTGATTTTTAACCCCTTAACGTCCATTGACGTGCCATGCACATCACGCAAAAACGGTCAGGTGACGACCGATGACGTGCCTGCCACGTCATTTCATTAAACGTTCTTGGAAAGTGATCTACGATGTCAATGCATTCAGCAACACCATGATTGGCATTAAGGGCCATGTATGGCCCCTCCCGTGGCGTCAACATCCGCCATACACTCTATGGCGGCGGATGCCCATTTTACAAGAGTTTAGGTGGTGATTTTGCCACTTGCAAGTCAGTTGCAGCTAAGAGTCTGGCTGAGGAGGATGGGAGATGTAGTCCTGCGGCAGCTGGTTGGACACCTTCGCTAGAGGTTCTCCAGACCCTCTTGAGAACGGTTGAATATGTGTACTGTATTCAACCATGCATTCAACTCAAGTCAATGGAGCCCAGCTTTCTAATCTCAATGTGATTAGTAAAATATTTAAAAAAAAAAAAAAACATTTAAAAATAATTATGGATCAGAGGAACCATCCAGTTCCAGCTGAATGTAAAAAAAAGTCCAAAAAAAAAAAATGAGCAAGTGCTAAAATTAGTGCTGTATCTTCTCAAAAATCTTAACATAGAAAGAGTTAAAGTAAAAGCATTTCAAATACCGAAAGATTTAAAATAATAAAAAAAAATGGATGGATTGATGGGTTAAATTGGAGTACCTGAAGCTATAAATTTATACCTGAAGTGCAAACTTTGGCAAAGGCTGTAGCAGAATTTCATGCATGGAAAGGGTTAAAATACTAGCATTTCAAATTCCTTGGGGTTTTCAAAAATATATGGTTTGATGGGGTAAATTGCATTGGCCGGCTTCAAAGATACCTGAAATAGCACATGGGGCAGAATGACCAGCTTTGGAAAAAAATGGTTTTAAAATATCAAAAC
>VKOC01027090.1:0-10279 GCA_009364415.1 Spea multiplicata
CTGGGATTCTTAGTTCAAAGAAAAACGTTCCAGTGGCGAAGCAGAGGAGTTTGGCATTTTGTTATCCATTGAGTGTATTTTTGGACACACCTCACTTTTCTTCACCTTGAATTTAGAAATATCAGCACCTTGGGTTTTAACAAAAATGGGGTCAATAGTTCTCTTGTATGTAATAAAATATGTCTCTCGTTATGGTTCTAGACTGAGTTAGTATAATTAGCATGGATAAGATAATGCTGCACGGCCACCACTATATAAAGTGAGTATACGGAACATGCAAAAGGTGAAGGTCAAAGCAGGCTTTGAAGGTTTATCTTTGGAGGAAAACCTAGAAGATCCATCCCTCTCTTATGCTTCGGCCTGGGAGGGAAAGAAGAAGATCGGGGATAGAATTTCTATAGTGGCCCTACCACACAAGAGCATGATCAGCTTCTTCAATACCTTGGAATCCAAAAAATAAAGATTTCCTCCTCATGGTCTGGAAATCAGAACTGATTACTCGGCCCCCAGGTCAGTGTGTTTACAGAGATTCATTATGAAGAGCGGTGTTGGAGGTTATTGCAATCAGTGCAACAATCTTTCCTGCCAATACATTTTGCATATTGAAAGTGATTTGTGACGGCATTTTAGCAGCGATACATCTAGTATTCAGTTCTATGATGTAAACAGTCTTGTTATAATAGTCTGATTTGGGTTCAAATAAAAGACTTTACGTTGACATTTTTTTTATAAATCCCTCTCAGACGCTGAAACGGCTTAATGGAATATTAGGGAATGTGCCTTGTGTTCTGAAATAATACTCAAAAAATAAAAAGACCAAAATATATATATACAAGAAAAAAAATGCATATTGTTCTGAGGACTGAAGCCTGAATATGGTTGTAATTTTAATGTTTCTTGCTGAAAAAAGGTCATCTTTGGCGAGGTCGGGTTTTTCTTAAGGTCATTTCACATTGAGATATCTGCCTGTTTTTGACATTTCATCTACAAGAGGCACAACTACTCTGACACATGAAATGGGCTCTTTACAAACCCAATGGCTATTTCTATCAACATCTGTTATTCTTGCACAAAACGGGAATATACATTGATTGCAAACAAGGCTTCACATTTTTACATATAAATATAGTACATATTTTTTTCCTTAAAGGGGCAGTAAAGCACACTAGAAATATCTCAAGTATATCTGAGTAGAGGTGATAAAAAATGCTGGCATATTTTGACCTTTTTTGTAAGGTTTTTATGAATTATTTCATCCTTAGAACACTGGGAAGCAGATTGTCACGTGTCTGCCCCTGAATTCTAAGAGATTTCCTATGTTGCTTGCAGATGATGGAAAATTCAGAATTGTATCTTATTCTTCTGGAGAATGCACAGTGACGGTTTGACAGTGGAGTGCAGAAATCATTTCTCAAGCATGAGACAGCAGATGGAGTGAAACTAAATTTCTCCATATAGACTCTTGTCTTAACTCTTGGAGTGGTAAAATACAAAAAACCAACTCGGGGCCATTCGGCATCTCCCTACACTACGTGAAAGGATTTTCTAAGATCGCTAAAGCTTTACCAGAATGAAGATCCTGAAGTGCCACCATGTATGAGGTAGATGAGGTTGGCATCCTGGGTCCACTCTGCTAGCCCTGATGCCCCTAAGCTGTTTTTTTTGCCTGGACACTTGGACATGATTGTGTATGTTTATGGCAGAGTGGTAGTATGGATGCCCAACACAGGAGTAAAGACACATCTAAAGGCAGGGCTAAAGTCAACCCAAGGCTATCTCTATTGTCCAACTGGGATAGTTCCCAGGCCTGATCGAGGGCAGAACCCCATTTACCTCCCCAACCACTTACCTCTGCAGAGGCTGTCCTTCATGTTGAATACCGCTATATGAAGTTATAACCCCTTCTGTTCTCTCTACACTTCCTCACTTGGCAAACTAATCTCATCCTTTGGCTTTCAATACCACATGTATGCTGATGACACCCAGATCTATCTATCCTCTCCTGATCTCTCTCCCTGTGTCCTACATCGTGTAACTAACTGTCTTGCCTTTGTCTTCACCTGGATGTCTGCACGTTTCCTGAAACTCAATCTCTCCAAAACAGAACTTCTCAACTTCCCTCCCTCCAATGCTAAGATTCCCCCATCAGTTTCCCTTAATGTTAATGGTGCTATCATCTCCCCGTCTACTCGTGCCCGCTCTCTTGGTGTCACCCTTGACTCTGACCTTCCGTTCACCCCCCACATTCAGTCTCTCACAAACTGCCATCTCCATCTTAAAAACATTGCCTGTATCCGTGCCTTCCTAACACAGGATGCCCTTATCTCCTGCCTTGATTATTGCAACTCTGTCAGTCTCTTCACTGGCTACCTGTGCGCTTCAGGATTCATTTCAAAATCCTGACTCTTATTTTTAAAGCTCTTCACAGCAATTTCCCTACCTACATCCTAAATCCCACTAGATTGTAAGCTCCTTTGAGCAGGGCCCTCCCCATCTGTCTCTGTAAGTCAAATTATTATGTTACATACTACTTATGTCCTGTCTACCCATTGTACAGCGTTACAGAATTTGATGGTTCTATATAAAACAATAAATAATAATAATATCAAGCGCCTTGCATTTTAAAGGCTAGTAGCACTCACTCAATGTACACAAGCCTTGAGAGAAAGGCAAGATGGCAGTTCTAACCTAAAACGTTTTGATGGATTCAGCAGGAATTAGAAACGGTGGTTGACCAACGTCTAAGAAATAAACGCACTAACAAAAAGATGCGGGGTATAACATTTTCAAGTGTTTAGTGTCAAGATTTTTTAAAGCACAGGATGAAAGTTTATTTCGAAGGAGGAGAAATGTTACAGGAAGAGGTCATAGGCTTATGAGTAACGTAAGGAAGGTGTAAGGGTAGAAAAAAATGGATCAGCCTCCCACCAGAAGTGGTAGAGGCTAATACAGTGAGGGAATTTAATCATGAATCTAATACAAGACCATCGACTGATTAAGCTTTGAGTTTTTACATCAGGATAAACAGACAGACTAGATGGACCAAATGGGTTTGATCTGTAGTCAAAATCTGTTTCTTTGTTTCTACTGTCCCATTAAGGGTTATACTGCTGCCAAGGATATACGTTTTAAGAAACAACACCTCCTTTGAAGCCCAACATATATATTCTGTAGGTGGGTCAGGATCCCTAAACCTTTGTTTGTATCTCCCCATGACGACCTTTCGCAAAAGAGCAGGACTAATTTTTTGCTTCACTGAGTAAGAATGAGAATGTGTCACTTTATTTAAAAAAAGCTCTTCATGCAAAGGAATTTCTCTTTTCTGTATGAAAACAATTCATCTTTTCACTGTGAAAAATAATTGTACTGACTTTCAGCAGTAATAAACAAATCTCAGATTATGGCGAGGGCATTTGAGTTTGAGAACACACATTTGCACTTGGAATTAAATTCCATCCTAATGCATCTCTTATCCAAACACAGTTTTACACGTGATCTTGGCCAGCACAGGATATAATTAATTTGGTCAATAAGACAACTGTAATGAATTATTGCAGAATAATTTTAATACATATATACAAATAAACCAAAGGGCTTTCTTTTTAAATTACCAAAAAATAATTTCCTTCCTCGTCTGAATATATTTTGCGGTCTCGTAAATCAGTATGCATGTAACTCAGATCTGAATATGTGAAACAAGGAACATCCTGCAACCGTCTAGGGAGATAGGGATATAAAGTTAAAAAGAAGATATAACTGGAATGGAAAGAGATTTTAATAAGACTAAATGAAAGAGGGTCTCTTAGATAATATGACCATAGGAGCTGTCACTTCTGACCTGTAAATGTGTAGTTTCTCTTGCATTTTCCAACAGATCTGCAAATATTTGGAATTCTAATGTTCGGAATGCATAAGTGTGGTCGCCATAATTATTTTTTAGATTCCTCCAGACCACGAGGTGTCTTTCAGTCTCTTAATTGTCAAGTTTTTTCTTTTGTTGTCACAGGTCAAATGGGGACATATAGTGTCACTGAACAGGGATATGGTCACCTACGCCAACCTTTCTTTTGCCACCTGTGATGTCATATATCTTATTGACGTTTCTGTGCACAAATTCTACTAATAAACATATTTTTGAACCTAGCTATGTTAGTGGACGGAGACCTCATGCTTTCTCGTGCCCTTTTTCAATTTTATTAATCCACACTTATTGAGGGAATAATAGTCACTCCTGTGCATTAACCCACCAAATAGCTGATATAACACATCTGTATTACCCACACCTCTGATGGAGCCGAAAGTCGAAACACGTTAGGTCAATTGTTACCAGCATATGCATACTTATTTTGAAGAATTCCCGTGCATAACAAATTATTGTGAATTGGATTTTATATATATTGTATTATTCAGATTTGAAATAAATTACGTTCTTGTGACCAAAACGACAAGAAAACGTCTACCTATCCTTGGCCGAATCTACTGCATCCACTTCTTCAGGAAGTTGCTAAAGAATATCAGTGTTATAATCTAAATGATTGTAGATGGGGTTGGGGGGGACTTTTTGGAGATAAGATGATAGGTATGGGAGGGAATGGTTTTGAGTGGTGATATGGTGAATGTAGGAAATCTGAATATTTAACCCGGGCTGCTCTCAGTCCCCCAGCACCAGTATCAAAACCAGGACGTGCCAAGATATTCTAATGTATTAATCATATCCCTTTAATTCTTAGAGAGCCTGGTGATTAACGCTGGATACATTGAAACGAGTATTCTCATGCCGCATTTGTTTAACTCAAGCACAGTACTGTCTAGGAGGAAGGTCACATTCAAGTAACCATGTCATTTTATGTATTTTCTTTTAGAATATGTAACATGATTAAAATAATGTCTTTATCATAATCTAATCCACTTTCATTTTTTTTAAATAAAAGGATGTAGAGATCTCCTCCCCCTCCCATTCACCCCTTTCATCTGCTTATTTTCTACAAGACTGAAAACCTCGGGCCTTATATTATCTATAACCCCCTTTTATATTGATAATAGCCTTATGTCAAACATCCTGACATTTTAAACTCACTAACTTTATTATTTTTAGCCATGATCCATTTTTTCACTAATCTGATGCTTTTCATAAAATATCTCATATTATTCCCTTAGCTCCAGGCATGTTTCTCGCTTACATTACATTTATATAGCGCCGGCAGATTCTGTAGCGTTATTACGATAGGGGACAAAGACAATTTTTAAAATTGACAATAACATTGATAATGACATTAACGCACATTAAGACATATTGATGCAGAAGGAAATCAATGGGGTGAACAACATTTATGTTGGCATTGTGATAGAAAATGTACATTAAAGCATGTGAAGCTGTTAATTATTGTTTAACCCCTTAATGACAAAGCCCCTACATGTATGGGCTCAAAATGCATTGTTTTTAATGGGTTTAGGGACCGCCCATTGCCCTTAAGGGGTTAAAGTTATAAATTGGTTAGAATAGAAAAATATATAATTTTATGACTTTCAAAGATATTAACACATACTGAAAGTATGCATATTTATGTGCAGTATGGACCCCTTTAGCAATAGTAGAAAGCCCTGGGCCCATAATGTTTCAGGGGGTCCAAGATAATTCAACGCCTCCCTTTGCCATGTGGCCCCTCCAGCCCAAATTCCAAACCTCTTTCAGCTCTCAAACATGGGAGATAGACAACCTACCCTAACCCAAAAGTTCATGGTAACCCAAAAGACCATGAATTAGCTGTGATACCCAGAGCCAGCGGGGCAGATACAAAAAAAGAAGTGGAGGAAAGACTGTTTGAGATATTTATACAGAGAGTGTCCTAATTAAAATAACAACGGAAATCTGCGATGCAAACCATCAACTCTAAGTACAAGATTTAAGATGACGAATTTAAGAAAACATTTTATGGTCTGTATTAGAGTTGTGACTAATCTATGTGTTTTAGGCTATTTCTTGGTGAACATCATTTTTATATTAAAAGAAAAAAAAAACTAAAAAAATGTTGTATCCCTTTAGGTTGCATCCATTCATTGCAGAATAACTGTTATTGTAATAGATGAAGTGGAACAAGCGTGGGTTCCCTCACAGCCTCTTTCTGTCATCGTGTTCCACGTTACACATCGGGCTGTGCAGTGGGTCGGAATGAAAAAAGTCCAGTTCTTTTACCTTAAGGCAACATGACCAAAAAAATAAATAAAATGAGATACCCTTGGCTATACAGCTGAGCCCTGAAACTACGCTACGTTTGTCATACACAGCAATCCGTGACCCTCACTGGAGGAATAAGCACAGCAGCATGAAACCTGTAGAGTTAAAGCTTCTTTCCTGCATTAATGGCCGGACATGGGTCAGCTTATCTTCTGAACAAGTGCATCAAATTCACATATAATTATCCTTTCATTCTCAGAAATCATTCTGTAAGACCAAAAAACATATTCTTTACTTGGACAGAAGTCAATTTTGGTTTGGCAATTTGGTATCTAACCTTCTTCTGTATACGGTAGGTCTTTGGTCATTATTAGATAACAAGCTGTCAAAGTGACATTTACAAGAATGGAGTAAAAATATGTATAGGGTTAGTTCTTTATTATGTCATTGTTTTGCTATTACTTTGTGCAGTGACAATATAGAATTTTAATCTACAAAAATGAAGGTGCAGAATGCTGTACAATGTTAGGCAGTGCCCTCTGGGTACTTTTTGGTTATTATTTATGATACAGTAAGGCACTAATGGAAACCTAGACAGTTTTGACATCATACTCTAGTGATGTTTTGTCCAGCAATACTAAACACAGCAGATTTTGGGGTAACTTGCCAAGACACCAGAACTATGGTTTCCTTACGGCATCGGTATATAAAGTGTGAGTAATGGCCTTCATATTCCTATATGAGAAGCAATCAGCAAAAACATTCCGTTGCTCGGTTCCTAATTTTAGAACTTTCCTCCACTTTTAGAACTTTGCTTTCTATGAGTCAGTTCCCCAACTACTAATGTTACAAACCCTATCCATGGTGCTGAAAACTATGACAAAACAAGTCCATAATTTCAAATTGTACTTTAATCTTAATATTAATGCTTAACTTTGTGCCATGCCAACCATTACACACTGGAGAATTTGCTCTAGTATTGTGCTTTTAAAGGTAAGCTCTTGCTACACAAAAGTTGAGTGTTTCTAATAGTTCTGATTCTTAGGTCATATTCACTATAATGTCAAATACAGCTAAAAGATTTCCATATAAATATGTAAGTGGATGCATGGGTAAATTTGACTTTCGTAGACTGTGCCGTAATAATGCCACAGAGTAACACCAGGTCCCCAACTTTCTTCTCAGGCCACATTCCTCAAAAGTTATATGTTGTCTCTTCCATCCCTCCCTGGTAAAAAAGGGCATCCAGCAGCAGCATCAAACAATAATTAATACGTCTTCAGGCACAGTGAGCAAGATGCATAAAAAAAGGTATGAAACTAGCGCAACCAAGAACGTTGAGAACATTGAGAACGTAAATAGCCTGCCCTACAAATGTTTTATTTGCGATGGCATAAGTGAGTTACATTTTGAGAGTATCCTGAGTGGAGTGAAGCGAAGCGCTGTTTGAATATGTATGTTTTTGGGAACCTCTTATTTTGGGTTTTCCCCAAATATAAAGGTGAGTCTCGATGTGGACTCACCATGCCTAGAGGGATACCAACTGCATCCCACCTATGAGCAACAGAATAGGTTAAACAGATGTTTGTGGCTGTTGGTTTCCTAATGCATAGTGGTTCAAGAGTTCCTACGTAGATAGGACTAGCTTGGGATGTTGAGATTTTTCTTTCTCTATAATGTAAATATTAGATGAAACATGAGTGGGGGTTTGCTAGACGATAGGCTATTTAATTGTGATTTTTTCCTTAATGTCCTAGTCTTACCTTTTTTGTATATGTACCTTATTATTTTCTACATAACAAGCCTTGTGAAGCTCTACTTCTCTAATCACATCCCCCAAAGTAAAAATGCTCCACCTTGGCCATTTAAAATGTTGGGACATATGCCGTGCTCCCCATAGAGTGTATAATACACATCTCCAGACCTAGTAAACAAAGGGTTTTTTGTTTTATGGAAAAGCTGTCCAACTGAGTCCTCAGGGCCAATAACCTGCCAGAGTTCTAGGATTTCTCTAATTAACATGCAATTAACCAGGTACCTTTGTGTATCAACAAGCAATATGTTTAGTATTACCTTGAAAATCTAGTGTTCAGTCCTGGGAGACTAGTTTTGGAGCGCTCCTGTATACTGCACAGATATTGCTACAATATTATCTGTAATCTATCTGGGAAGTATTTACTATATTTTTTCAATTTATTTCTGCTAAATTTACTACATTTGCATACATTTCATTAGCAGTCCGCTTGACCAATTCCTTCTTCCTAACCATACCCTACAAGAGTCCTTCCTAAACTGTGAACTAAGAAGAATCAAAAAGATTTTCATCTTACCAAGTTCTCTTCATTTAAGCAACTGTCACTAATCTATGTATTATACTGGCCCAGATCGTTGAAAGAAGGCGGTTTGGTGGCACAAAAGTTAAACTTTCCAAACCTCTTCAAAGTCGTAGGCCTAGTGTAATAACAAAACTAGTATGGTGAATGAACAGAAGAGGTTTATTATACCAAAGAAAGTCATTGTGTGTACACTGTTGTGACACATTACGAAGAGCTAGAAAATAAGTTAGTGGAACAAAATTGTTTTGGTAGAAGAAAACACTTCACTTTAACTGTGAAACTAGGGCTGGATTAGGTATGACTATGTGCCCTTGGCACAATAAAGATTATAGGACGCAAAATATTATATTTGTGTATAGTATGCTGCCACTCGTATTAAGCTGACGACTACACACTGCAGGACCCGGTTCCAGCTTCCGACAAAATGATGACGCTTCTGGTGACATCCTCTTCCCCAATCCTCCAATCAAGGCAAAGGACATCACCAAATACGATGCAATTTTGGTGGAAGTTCACCTTAAGGCGCCAGTTTGAACCAGGTTAGCTCCGATGCATCAATCGGGTGAGATGACTTCACCAAAAGCACCATGATTTTGCCCTAAGGCGCAAAATCATGGCTCTTTCAGTGTAATCCTCCCCCCGACTGGTGGATGGAGCGAGAAGGTGTCCCCGGAAGAGTCACCTTGTTTGCAGACGTTTGCGCTACATTATGTTTGTGGAGATGTGGACGAAGATGAAAGAGAGAAAAAAAGAAAATAGAAAAACAAAGATGTGGAAGTGGTGGCAGATGCAGTCGGCAGAGAAAGTAGGGAAACATTAAGAGAGCGTGAGTATGAACAAGAATGAGAGTATGAGTGAATGAGAATTAATGTGAAAGAATGTGGGCACGTAATTAAAAATGAACCCCCATTTCCATCTGAACCAAATGATCAGAGAATATAATTTGTTGCCAGAAAACGGCCAAATCTTTTTTTGCCCATTTGTACTTCTAGTAAGGAATGAGGCCATGATCCCCACAAAAGAGGTATAGTGGAGCATGTATGTGCCTGAGAACTGTGACTCTCCTGTGAAAACTGGGACACTTGGTGATAAAGAGTTTCATTTACCTTCCTTAGAGTCAATGAGTTCCTCTCTGTTATGCACTTAAGTTTCTTTAGACCTCATGGACACCTCAACTGCCTTCTGTGTTCTATATGTTGTATTTAATATAAAAGCTCACATGTACCAATTTGTTCTCATGTTACACCAATGAGGGGGAAACGGGGGGAATGTACCTAAAAATTAATTACTACTCTACAGATACTTTATCTCCTGCAGACCAGTGAAAGAATACGGATTAACTCATTGAAGCAAAGTTTCCATTAGTAATGCAATGAATTGTTCTGGCATAGGGGATAAATCTCTAGATTATTCACTAGGATTTATTCAAGACTTTAGTAGCTAATTTTTTCCTTCCTTGCTCTCATAAAAAAAAAAATACAAGTCTGTTTTAACCCTTTTGTAGCTGAGAGAATTGTGCATTGTCCTGTACAATTCTATGATACTTAAAAAAGTTACAAAGAAAAAAAACAAAGGTCCATTCACTACAGTTTTGGTTTTTTTGCACCTCCACCCATCTGGCAAGTCCGAACGGCACCTTTTGCTTAGCACACCTTAAAGCAAATATTAAGAGTCAGCTAATCGGAAGGAATCAAACAAACATTACAATTTGGCACGCAGACAGCACAATTATTATTTTTTTATGGTAAGACCTCATATTAATAAAATA
>VKOC01027098.1:0-16798 GCA_009364415.1 Spea multiplicata
GTAAGGGTAGCGTACATGTATATCTGTGTATAAGGGCAGTGCATGTGTGTGTGTGTGTAAAGGCAGTGTGTGTGTATATGTGTATTTATGGGCAGGTGTGTGTAAAGGCAGTGTGTAAGGGTCCTGGGAGGGAGGCTAACAATAACCTTTTTTAATTAAAAAAAATCTCTGCTGCTGTGGACTACTCTTCCAAAAAATCATGGGAATTTTAGTTCACAGCTATACTGTTGCTGCACTTCCCATGACGCTCAGCCAGCATCATGGAAGTAGTATGTCTGGCTGAGCCTCATGGGAATTCAATTCAATGTGTTGGTTATTTTTAATATGCAAGACTCTGCTCACAAAAAGTTATGGTTATTATATAGGATCTGGTAAAGGGGTAGATCCCTGATACATGCAAACAGGAATGTACCCTTTATTTTTGTACCCTTTGTGACAATGGCTGTTTAACATTTCTGCGGGGCTCTTGTTTAGCTGTAATTTTCTTCTCTCTCATTTAACCCGCACAAATGATATACTGTTCTTTTCAGGACAAGAAGACTAGATTAGAAACCATTATTTTGATCATATCATCTAATTCAATGCATTTTTTTATTTGAAAAATTTTACTCACCGACAAAAGCTAATCAAAAAACTTGCTAAATAAATTCTACTATTTGTCCTGAGTTTAGAAATACCCAATGTTTTTAGGTTGTGGGGAGTTTTTGCTAGCTAGTTTTTGGGTTAGCTATTTGGGCATCTTTGAAGCTGGTCAGTTCAGTTTACTCACATCAAACCATCTATTTTTGAAAACTAAGCGTTCCCGGGTATTTCAAATACTGTTATTTTAACCCTTTTCCCTGCACAAATTCTACCACCATCCTTTGTCAAACATGGCAGTAATTGTTTTGTGCCCCCCCCCACACACACATTGTAGCTTAGGTATGGATTTACAGCTAGCAACACATATCTCCTGGGTACAGTGATACCACCAATGGGTTTGTTGGGTTGTTTTGCCTGGTAAAGGTCACATTTGGCACATGCGCAATTCAGTTTTTTAACTTGGCAATAAGGTCATTCTGCCCCATGTCCTATATGGGATATTTTTGAAGCTGGTCAATTTAATATACATTTCAAAACCAGACACCCCAGGGTATTTCAAATGGTAGCACTTTAATTATAATACCATAATTCATCATACTTTGTACTAGGAGTATGTTTACATTTATTTCTTTTTCATGCACATTGTATTTCACCTATGAATTTACAGTATATGTTACTGTCAAACAACACCTGGGACATGCACAATTCAGTTTTTATCAACTTGGAATTTTGACATGTGTCACTCTGCCCACATGTCCTATTTGGAGCTGGTCAGTTCAATTTACTCCCATCAAACATATATGCTTGAAAACTAAACACCACAAGGTACCCCAATGTGTTATTTGTGACATCTTTGAATTCACAAATTTCAATTCAATTTACTACTCATATATATATATATATATATATATATATATATATATAATTATCATTTTTTTAAACTAGACAACCCAGCATGTGTCAAATGCTAGTATTTTACCTATTTCCATGTACACATTTTACCATAAGCCTTTGTCAAAGTTTGCAGTATTATTTTTTGTGTGTTTTTTATACATAAGTTCTATTTTAGGTATAGATTTACAGCATCTTTTATATGACACTGTTAAACAACATCTCTTAAGTACAGTGAAACTACCTATGTTTAGGTTTGTTTGGGAGCTAAAAGGTCTCATTTGGTAGGTTTACAATTGTGTTTTTTTAAATGTTGACGTTAGTTTATGCCTATGCTTATTTGGGACACCTTTGAAGCTGGTCAATTCAATTTACCCCATCAATCCATATATTTATGCAACACTGATTGAGCTTAGGAGGTGATCGTAAGTGCTTTTCTTTTGGCCACTGGGCATATAGCCTTTTAACATGGTGAATATGACCGCTCCAAGGAGCAATCGTACGGGGCCCCTAAATTTTTTTAATGTTGCTGGATGCCTCAATGTTGATGCATTGCAGCAAGACCAGCTGAGCAAAGAAAGCAATTGTTGATTGCTTTCTATGCTCGTTTAACCCCATGATGTGCCAGGCACGTCAATTGTCGTTAAAGGTATTTATTTCCATGACGTGTCTGGCACGTCAGTTTTCGTCAACGGGTTAAAACTTGGACTTCTGTACTCCCTAACATTTCCGTTAACATTCCCAAACCACTACAGACAGAATCATGTTCGTCAACCCTGCTAAGTGTGACCCTCTTCCTAATGAAATAACTTAATGGGAACCAGTTTTCTAATTGGTATGACGAGAAATGGCAGAGAGGACCTGTTAGGAAATAACATATGCAGATTGCACAATTTTTTTCACACCTCTAAATCAAAATAGTCAGCAATGAAAAGGAGTTGAGCTTGCCACCTATATCTAATAACATGTTCCAGCGCCATATGTTTTTTTTAAAAAGGAGGATTATATACAAAGATCAGTTGTTGTAAATTTCCATTAAAGTATCCTTGCCAGAATTCGTTTGCTAAGTATATTACTCTTTTTGTAATTGGTTTAAAGGTGTATAATCTTTGAGAAATTGCTCTCATAAGTGAAATGTAAACTAATAATAAGTCATTTCAATATTGACAATTTGTTTTTTTTCCATGCAAAGATATCAGTCTGTATGATATTGTACTTTGCACACCAGAGGATCAAAAACAATATGACATTTTAACGTCTGTCTTTGTTCAACAATGTGCAATTTTAATATTCTTATGCATCAAAAGAAATCAATTGCTGTTTTTGCTTCTTACTGTCCTAACAATATACGCAAATATTATTATATTTCAAACAGTTCTAGTTTTTGTGTAATATAATGTTTTCAGACAGTCGCCTATTAGCAATCAATGTACATTATGTAACTCTGTTATATTTTTACCGCCTTATCTTATCACCTGTGGTAAACAATAGAAAGGCTGTCTATGGAAAGTCTTCTCAAGCGTTCTCAAGGAAAGGATCTCAAGCGTTGCCAAGAAGAATAATTATTCTTGTGGTGTTTGTGTCATATGACTGACAGCAATGACAGCCTAAAGATAAAGGCAATTTATTAGAATAAGTGAAATATATTTAAAGAAAATGAGATTCAATAAATATAAATTTATTTTCCTGTCTTTTGGTTTTGGATGAAATTCGAGAAAAAAACGAACACGAAGAATGTACACGAATATTCGCCCGAACCGCACACAGGAACGGGCGAATATACGCGAAATACAAAGATACCCCCCACGAAGACGAACACAAAGATGAAGAGTTGATCAGCGTCCAAGTCTACTTGTTACTCTGCCCCCCAGATATGCCTTATACCCACTTTGAACCTTAAGCACACTTCCCGGGAATGCTGCCAAAAATGCTAATCATAGCTCATTTAAGCATGTATGACCCCAGATGAAGCAACATTTCAAGTTTAGCTAAAAACAATTTGGCGAATTTCACGAATCCGAATGCACAAGCCTATTACTATTAAGTCTATCTATTAATTATTAGTCATGTTTTTATTATGCCATGGTTGACAACTATGTGTCCGGGGTGGGACAAGGTAAATGGGGCAATACTGTCAAAAGGTGAGGAAAAATATGGAAGGTAGTATAGGTTCCAGTGAAAAGTTGAGAAAGGGTATGCTATGGCAGTGGCCTATATTAGCAGCACTCGCCTCATATCTATAGGCCACTGCCATAGTGTACCCTTTCCCAATTCTTCAGTTTCCCAAATAAACTGGAGAAAAAGCATGATCGAGCGAGTGGCCTTCAGTGTGAGGCAGAATTACAGATAATGACTAAATGAGGAGTATGGAGCTGGTGAAGTTGTTAAATACGTCAAGAGGAATGTTGGAATCTCCCAGACTAAGGCAGGAGATGTCGGACGGGAAAAGGAAGGGAAGCCAGGAACAAAAGTGGTCAAAGAACTGTGAAGTGGGACCCAGTAGGCAATATACTTTATCACTGCAATATGAAGATAGAGAAGAGACAGACTGAAGATGTTGAAAAAAAAACAGAATTAAAGGGAGATAAGAGTCTGGGTATTCCAAAAGGTGCAGTTCAGGAAGACGAAGATGCAACTACCCATTCTACAACCAGGCTTAGGAGTGTGGCTGAGGCGGTACTGTCAGAGGAGGACATCCAGGTTGAATGGATTTTTTAAGATTTTAAATAATAATTTGGATTATTTCAAGTTGGTGCAGCTTCATAGGTAAAGGCTTTCTGCTTGTAATGAAGAATTGTAAATACATTTCTAGTCATGTTAAATTATTCTTCCAAGTTTTAAGTTATTTCTTTTGAGGCAAGTGTAAGCTCTGCAAGGTGCATATAAAAAAGGCCTAGCTATTAAGTTTAGGGAAATCATTGATAACCATTTGCTGATTTCACATGCCATGTGCTCTATATTGCCATAACAAGATCTAATGTAAGAACTATTGTCAGAGCTTTTTAAATGTAGTTTTGAAGCCAAATGCTGAAGTACCTCACCTGCAAGGAAATTGTTGGCATATATAGCCCAGCAGAGTAGAATAAGACATATAGTAGGTCATTTGGTACGTGTATCCAGCAGTCGAAGAAGAAATTATTGGTTGCTCTTGTATAGGACACAATGTACGATAGGTCAATCTTAAGAAATATACTGTAGGTCTATATTTTGCAGAAATCTCTAATTTTTATATCATCAAGTATCATAACATCAGTTAAATTAGTATTATTATTATTTGAGTTATTACCTAGCCTTATAAACATTTAGTAAACAAAAGCAAAAACTGCAGTTTAATTATTGGATATAAAGATTGCTAAAATATTACATCATATTTATCGGCAAACATGACTGTACTCATTTTATAAAAAATAGAAACACCATTCATTACTAAGATGGGAATTTTGAAATAGTGAATATTATACACTAAAGTAGATATAATTGCAAATCATTCATATCTTGATGTTAAAAATAATCGAATGCTGTAGGAATAAAACGTCTCCTATCTAACTGCTACAGTTTGAAGTGGATATGTCACGTTCCCCAAGGCCTGCTTCTTACTCTTCGATATATTATGTAATAGTGTTTACAGATTAAATAAGCAAAATATACCTTTTAAACTGTCATTGCAAAATATATCTTTCTATTCTAACCATTTCTATTTTTATTCATACCCATCAAAAGGGACAGTTTACGGTCTCTGACAGCCCCTCTGAAAAATTAGCTCACTTACCTGAGGATGTTGCAGCTCTAAATGGTCCAAAGATTTTTGCCACTGCTTCAAAAAAATGTAAAAGAAACTCTAAGCTATCATAAGCATTAAAGCACATATGATGGCTGGATTGTACCTTAAAAAAATATCTTAAAGTGAAAGTATTGTTTAGTTGTTGACTGGGTCAGCACTCCTGTAAACTTAGGAAGAGAAGAAGAGATGACATTAATGAGATGATGCTGGCTCTGCTACAGGCTGCCATCAATCCAAGCTTTCACAACATAACACCAGGCCTCTGGATTTACTAACTTCACTCCTTAACAAGGCATAAATTAGACCAAATTAACCCCCAAATCCTGCCTGTATCCCCCCAGGTAGTCTGCTCTGCCACCACTCACGATTTTGATACCGGATTCGTGAGAAATCCGAATTAGAACATTTATCTATATATCTATATATGCTCAAAATAATAATAGTGATCAGGCGCTTAAATATAGTTATTTACAATTAAATAATTGAACAATTGTGTAAATATATATATAAGTGTAAATCAAATACAAGTGAATTTATAAAGATGCAGCAAACACTTAAAATAATCCCAAAAATACCTATCAAAGTAAACAAAAATAGAAAAAAAGTGTTGCGCCTAAAATTAATAATTTGTTAAATCAATATAAGTGTAAAATAATAAAAAGAAAAATTAAAAGAAAAATATATATACTTGTGTTGATTTTCAGTTTTCTTTCGTTGTATCGGTGTCACGTATCCAATAATAGAAAAGAAAAGAACAAACAAAAAATCATAGTGCTTTTCCGCAAAATATGTTGAAAATCAAATAAAAATCAATAAGTCAGGAGCCAAACTTCATTGCTCATTTTCACGTGATGAAACCACCCATATCAAGTTTATTTTGATTTTCACATATTTTGCGGGAAAGGCACTATGATTTTTCTGTTTGTTCTTTTCTTTTCTATATATTGCATACGTGACCACCGATACAACGAAAGGAAAACTGAAAATCCAACACAAGTATTATATATTTTTCCTTTTAATTTTTCTTTTTATTATTTTACACTTTATATTAACAAATTATTAATTTTTAGGCGCCAAACACTTTTTTCTATTTCTAATATATCTATATATATATATACTATATATTATCTATTATATACTATATCATATATCAACCCACCCGCGCGCCAACAAACCATATATATATATATATATCCTGTAAAACTTAATAACAATATGGTAACGTGTTATACTTTCTTAGGGTTTGTGGATATTGAAACTAGAGCCCAAAGACAGACTTGGATTATGAATATTTTAATAACAAAAAGACAAAGATTACACAGTGCCAGAATTACAAAAAACAAGACATACAAAATCAAAATAAAACAGCAAACAGTTCTTAAAAACAATAGGACTTTAACACAGGACCCTCACTCACAAGTTTCTCCAATAAGTAGGCCTGTGGGAACTCCTTAAATCCAGATGGTTTCTTATGATGTTGTTCCGATCACAGAATATCATGGAGTTCTGCTTTGAGGTCCCTGCATTGTCCCTAAATCAGACTCTTTTGCAAGAAAACGCCCCTCTGACCACATGTCCAATTATATGACACCTTTTCCAAGAACTGGTTCCCATCTTTGATGTGCAAATAAGTTATGGTGGGGTAAAGGTGATGGAAACCCCTCCACTTAAACTAGGAATGTAATTCCTATAACCCAGGGTCCTTATCTGTTAGGCCATGAATCACCACAGGGGTCCTTTGGGAAGATGACACCTCTAGCCAGAACAGATACAGGGCATGCACAAAGAAACACATTTAAGTCAACGTCAGATGAACTCATGGAGTGCTTAAACAAAGAAACTAACCACCTCTGCTGGGTCACCCTTCCATGCATCCACTACGTTATATGAGTTAATCAGGAAACCTGGTGGCGACAGTCCAGGTCAGAAAGGCCCTTCCTTAACAATATTAACAGGATCAAGGGGTTCTTACACTGTAGTTATGCCAGTGTTGTTGAAGTATATCCATGACGGGACGCCTTGTACCCCGACTGGGTACTCAGGCCAAATGTTCCTTCCTCCTGCTGGGACACTAGCAATTAACTCATTCTGCGCCAGACAGAACCAGCCTTGTAGAGAGAAGGGGGGCGCCACTGCACAGGAGCTGCGCTGGCACAGTGTGCCTATTGTCCTTAAAAGGACAATAAACTATCATAGCTGCACACCTCAAGCATCAGACAACACTCATGTTAAATGGTACTTTGGAAACACACCAGTATTTTAACAGTGCAAGGGGGTAATTTACATACAATAGACACAACAAACCACACAAAGTTCTTCATCAGGTCCTCCTTTGCTCACGGGTCAGTATTTGCACTCAGCCCACCTCAGCCCAGTAGGGGGTTGCTATTGTAGTCTGTGAGGAGGGTGGTAAACATGGGCATTTCTGGCTGACACCTGCTGGATATCAGATCCGGGTGCAAATACTGGCCATACAGGTCTCTGTTCTGCAAGTCCTGATCCAATGGAGAACCAATGGAGAGTAACACCACACATAAACCCCCTCCCAAAATGCAGTAACCCCAAATCTGTGTCTGAGCTCCACAGTCTTTAGAGTCTCTGGTACCCAGGGGAAGCAGTAGTCCTAATGGACCTCCATGTACCCACCTCTCCAAACACAGAACCCCTTCCAAGGCCAGGGCCCATAGTCTGTGGGGAGGAGGCTGGCCCTCAGGCCCCTCCAGGAGCCCATAGCACAGAGGCTTCCGTGACAATATCATATGCAAAGTTTTGTTGATAAATGCCACCAGTATTCTCAATGGAATTGTTGGTCCATATTTTGCCCAGTTGAGTATTGACACATAGTAGGTAATTTGTTACATGTATGCAGCATTATTGTACGTGTCAATAAAGAAATTATTGGTTGCTCTAGTACAGGACACAATGTACGATAGGTTGGTCTTATGAAATATACCGTATGTCTATTTTAGGCATAAGTCTATGTATTTTATATCATCAAGTAACACAACATAACTAAAATTATTATTATTTGAGTTACTACTTAGCCTAATAAACATTCAGTAAATAAATGCAAAACTACTGTTTAATTAGTGGATATAAAGATTGCTAAAATCTTACATCATATTTATCGTCAAATATGACTGTGTATAAAAATTAGAAACACCATTCATTACTAAGATGGGTATTTTGAAATAGTTAATGTTATATACTAAATTATATATGTATATATATATATATATATATATATATATATATATAGCGTTTGTCTGTCTTACAATGTTGTAGGAATAATATGTCTCCCATCCATTGACATAGGAAACCCTAAAAACCCTTTACCCCACTTTCTCCCCATCTCTTTTTTTGCAACAAGGACAATAATATATAACCTGAAACACTGGTAAAAATAATGTACGTTTAATACAGTAAATATAGGGAAAAAAAGCTAATCTTTGGAACAAAAAGTATTGATAGTCCCTGATAGATAGATCAAATAAACATGTAAACAGCACTTGCATGTATAGAACAACTGAATAAGACAGACAAACAGTATATTTGCAGGTATATATAAATAATGTATGGAAAACATAGCATCTCAGGTATAGATCAACAGAATAACACGAAAACCCAGCTTTGCAGATATAGATCAATTTAAAATAACGTGTGAACTCAGGATTGAAGGTATAGCCCAAATAAACAGTAAACTCAACATTAAAGGTATAGATAAAACCCCCTATATTACAGGCATAGATCACATGTTGCACACTCCAAAGGCCAGCCCTGGCATCCACATTGCCCACATAGAACCTGCGTGAGCCAACTTTGTCCCTAAACAGCCCAGCATGAGCCATCTTTGTCCCCAAACAGCCTGCCCTGTGCCATCTTGGTCCCTAAAACTCAAACACCTTGCTCATGCCATCTTTGCCTTTCCTAAATCACATCCAGGAGAGGGGCGCCAAGAGAGAGGGGCTCATGAAGGAGTTCAGCAACCGCTCGGCGCACCTCTGTCTCCCTCGCTCCCTTCTGCCACCCATCTCAGTGCAGTCCTGACTGTGGTGGTGGGAGAGTGAGGCCCCTGTCTCGTTGCTCTGCTGCAGTTGTGAGCACCTTCACTCCTGAGTGCCGAGATATGACGTTATATTCCTGTGCTCAGCGTGAAGTGCCAGCACCGAGACAGAGGCCTCACTCTCCCACCACCACAGTCAGGACTGCACTGAGATGGGTGGCAGAAGGGAGCGAGGGAGACAGAGGTGCGCCGAGCGGTTGCTGAACTCCTTCATGAGCCCCTCTCTCTTGGCGCCCCTCTCCTCTGTTGGTATGTCACTTTCCCCAAGTCCTACCTCTTACAGTTTGATATATTATGTAATAATGTTTACAGATTAAATAAGCAAAATATACATTTCAAACAGTCATTTGGATGTATAACCATTGAAAAATCATGTCCATGATTATTTATACCCACCAAAAGTGACAGTTCCATAGATTATCATGTAGATGACAAACAAACTGTGCCCAGAGACACATTATATGTGAGATTTCTTGATTATTGTATTGTACGCAAAGTTTGAGTCCAGGATTTGGGACTTTTTTTATTATTATTTACTATTGCAGAATCCTATCCAGAAGCCATCTTGGTCACCACGGCTTATTGGTACGTTTAGACCATTTCTCTGTGGTCTTTGTTTCTTTATTTGTTTCTAATAAAAGGCTGCATTTTACCAACCAATACTTATAATATAATTGGTCTGGGTATGGATATTTCTTTGTGCCTATTTCCAACATGTAATATTTAAGATATTTTTCTAAGCTATGTGTCTAGTAAAATATATTTTGCACATTGTAAAACTAGTAAATAACCAGGGATGTGAAATTGTATGCTTGTAAGTTTGTATGGCCACATCCATCAGTGCTTGTTTTTTGGGTCACATTACAATTAATATTTCACATGATCTAACATGATTAAACCTTCTTAGAATTCAACAGTAACAATGTTTGTACTATCACATTTATTAACAACAATTTTTAAATCTGTATCTGGCATTTACCTATACACTAACTGTCACAGACCGGGTACACAGGGAAGGAAGGAGCCAAGGTGAAGGGGATACTACAGACGAGCGGAAAGAAACGAACCACATACTCTAAGTCTCTTTGTTAGAAGCCCGCTGGCGGGGCACACGGATAGTACACACGGCAGGAAGCCCTCTGGACGGGGGAAACACATGGCAGGAAGCCCTCTGGACGGGGGAAACACATGGCAGGAAGCCCTCTGGACGGGGGAAACACATGGCAGGAAGCCCTCTGGACGGGGGAAACACATGGCAGGAAGCCCTCTGGACGGGGCACACACGGCAGGAAGCCCTCTGGACGGGGCACACACGGCAGAGTAGCCCGCTTGCAGGGCACACGGCAGATTAGCCCGCATGCAGGGCACACGGCAGATTAGCCCGCATGCAGGGCACACGGCAGATTAGCCCGCATGCAGGGCACACGGCAGATTAGCCCGCATGCAGGGCACACGGCAGATTAGCCCGCTTGCAGGGCACACGGCAGATTAGCCCGCTTGCAGGGCACTCGGCTTGGGAGTCCGCTTGCAGGGCACTCGGCTTGGGAGTCCGCTTGTGGGGTGCTGGCCGCAACTCAGGAACAGGAACAAATCAGGTACAGGATCAAAACAAGTAGTCCAGAAACATTAATGTCCAGGCCCAGACTGAAGGGCTGGGCAGGTTTATAAAGTCTGTAATCCAGGAAATAAGGTGCACCTGGACATGGCAATCAAGTCTGAGTGCTGCAGAGTGACAAGGGCGGCCACTAGTGGTTAGCAAATGAAAATGAGCAGCACAGAGTTCAAATAATTCCAGACAGCGAAGGGTGAAACGTTACACTAACACACACATGCTTAAACAACACCAAATACTAACACACACAACCATTCTATCACCATATGCTGATACACTTATGATAACACCATACACTAACACAAGCACACTCAAGTTCCCTACAGTAACACACACTCAGACTAACACCATACACTTACACATACATACACTCAAACATCATACACTTACAGATACACTTACAGATACATACAGACACACAAACCCCCCCTCTCCCATAATCGGTCTTACAATCCCCCTTACCTTGCAAAAAGATCTATCTTCACTGGAGCAAGCGCAATGCAAGCTGCCATGCCACTCCCGCCCTACTGCCAGTAGCACCTGCCTTAGTTTTCTGGTTATTTGTATGGCTATATAAATGGTCCCTATACTTTTAGACTTCAGACTTAATTCAGCTCAGAATACATCCCTTTGCTATCATCTTTGTCCCTATCTGTAATAACTTCAGCACCCATGCTGCCTATTTTTTATTGAACTCAGCACTAAAAAAATCTAATTTGTATTTTATTATTATTAATAATAATAATAATAATATTAATAATAACAACAGCTAAAATTGAGAGTAAAAAAATACACGAGTATAAAGGAAGTTACAAATGATATTGTGCAATCAACAACAGAATGAATTGCGAGACGTCAGTATCTAGGTTCTGAGTTGTAATTAAGGGAGTGTATACGTTGCATGAAAGCTTAAGTGGAATTTTTGAGCAGACCCAAATGTTATAAATAGGGACCTGTTTGGCGCTGTAATCTCAGTGTACTTTGTCTAAGAAAGCATTGAACACCTGGACATGCCATCTGAAAAGGAAAATCACCGTGCCATCATCAATGAAGGGGAGGAAAATGAGATGGTAAGTTTATTATTCTGGCAACATTGGCTCATATTATAATAAAAATCAATAAAGCGGAATGTAGCAGAATTGCGGCATTTAAATCTACTTGTTCAATACAGAATTTTTGGATGAGTACCCAGAGTACCAAAATGGTAGTAATATTCAAATGGTAAAATGACATCTTTTTTTTGTTAATGTATTTTAAATAGCCCCATTTGTAATATTAAAATAATGAGACAAATCCACTTAGAACAGAAAAATACAGAAAATGACAGCAGATAAGGACCATTTAGTCCATCTATTACGCACATTGTAAACAATCCCCTGCGTTGTGCAGCTATATCGTTAATCATATTCATTAGCAACAATTGTAACCATCTTTGTGAACCCGCATTCATGCAACAGATGACTTTATTTTATTCATGAGGATTCCACAATACACCCAGTAAACATGTTTACATGTAAATCACATATTTGTAATGAAGTTTAAAGTATCCTGTAATTTTCTCTTGTATTTAATATTTTGATTAATATAATATAAATATTTACTACACTTTACACTTACAGCACTTAATGGGACAGAAACAGTCTGGAACAGGCCTTAAAATTAATATTGTTCATGTACCCTTAAGTGTATGATGTGTAAGAGGGACTAAACTTATGAGCTGCTTCATGTGGATCTTTTATTAAGTTATGAGAACACTTCTTGGAGCAGTTCTTGACCTGAGTCCCGTTTGACCCATGAAAGTTGGGGAATTTGCCTACTGAAGTCACTGGGTAATTGCATCTGCCTTATTATGTTGGAATAGTCCTTTAAACACATTTTCTAGTTTCTATTTGCCTATATGATACAAAGGTACACCTATTAGGTGATGGAATCTCTACCTAAAGTACAGTTGCCTGTAACAATGTATTGTTAGATAACCACTGAAGCCATCATAAATCTAGTTCCATCATCAGAAGATATACCGTATTTGCTTGATTATAAAATGACCCTGACATGACAGACATGTCTTCTAAAATCATCCCTCATATACTAAAGACGGAAAATATAACTTATTACACTCTTGTCAGAATTTTTTTTAATTCTATAATTGTTGGCGTGGTTGTATTACATAATTAATGATATGTGATAACTGCAGTTGGTTACTGTTTATACAGGAAATGATCACAATAAATTATTTAGAACAACAAAGCAATTGGGGGGGGGGTGATGTGGTCCGTTATATTAGTAGTGTTTTCTAAGGCTTTTCCGGATGAAAATCAAAGTCAAAATAATACACTGCTTTTCAGTCACCCACAGTTCCTACAGTTCTTACATTAGATAAAGATTCAAATTTAGCACTAAAGACAAATAAGTCGTTTTTATTAGCTAATAAAAAGATGATGTCTATACTGTCACTGTATTATACTGAGTGACATATTTGCATCGATCACAGGCATGCTCCAATTACATATTTAAATGTAATTATAGTTATTTAGTCTTTTGCAGAATACAAATATATGCGTTTTAGTTACTCTGGGCATAATAGTGCTGACAACAAAACATATCCATTTATCAAGAAACCCTCCTCCCCAGTTTCATATGTTTTTGTTAATCAAGGAAAAACTGTAGCCATTTTATGCGTGTAATTTTATGGTGCCAACATCATATCTCATTTCTGCCGTTTAAAAACTCTCACAAACTTCATAAACGCGAATATCTTGCTTTTCTACTATGGTAGCCAATTTTTTCTCACTGGTTTTTGTATCTTTACAGTAAGGTAAATTATAGTACCCACCCTCAGCCCCTTACGCACAGACTAATTTTGCTGATTAAGTGTTTTAAGTGCACTGTAGGTATACTAGGTTATAGAAAGGCCAATGCATTTCCATTATGATGAGTGAATTATGATTGCCCTTTTAAAATGCATTATAATCTGATGTATTTTGTATGGTCTGGCTTAGAATAGTGCTTTATGGAGCTTTATGGAGAGGTCAGTACAGCATAACTACTTGTATCATATACGTTTCTGCCTTTAGAAGCATGTAGTAACATGAAATGTACCATTATTACAGTATTTATACGCAAGAGGTCTAACTTAAGGAAACTATTTTAGGTTCAAGGTGAAACATTGCTTCACATTGCTGTAAGTTAGCATCTTTATTCTCAACTCCCTGCCCAGATTCTACCCACTACTGCCTTCTTCACCTTCTCCTTCCCAAAATAGGACTGGGGCTAATTTGTCTACCCCCATATTTTCCACTAGGTCTCTGTTTCCTCAGTCCCTTACAAAAAATTACTGCATTTTTTCTGAAGTAATACTGCAGTTTTTTGGACATGAAAAAACTGCAATACTTCACTTTTACTGTAGTTTTACTGCACATTTACTGCAGTTTTACTGCATTTGTACTTCACTGTACTGCAGGGTTACTGCACATTTACCGCACTTTTTTTTATATTGCAAACCTACAGTTTTACTTCAATGTACTGCAGCTTTATTGCATTTGTACTTCCGTACAAAAACAACTGCAGTACAGTGAAGTACAAATGCAGTAAAACTGCAATAAATGTGCAGTAATACTGCAGTAAAAGTGCAGTATTGCAGTTTGTTCCTGAAGTCCATTTGGTTTGTCTGCCATTGTGGGTATGGGAGAGTCCTCTTGTCGGATGGTTTGGCATTGGTAGCTGAGCTCTTTGGAGCCTCTGGCATTGACCTCATTCTTACTCGCAGTGCTCTTATGTGATCTGTATGCTTAGTGATGCAATGCACCAGGGCATGCTGCTCTTTAGATATCATTAAGCAGCATGATGATCACAAGCTCAACTTAGTTTAAAGATGTAACAAACGGAAGATGTTAAGTATCTGACAATTCTGCTCTGCACATTCTATGGAACTTATCAGTAATGTAGTATAACGTATACAACTCATTATCACTGTGCCCTTAATTGCACAACAGTTTATACAAATAGTGAGTTGTTGTTTATCATAGATTTAGTTTTAATAAAAAAATTAAACAGTTTCACTAATTGGTACACTAGTGTTTGGGGACAATAACAACCCACCACCACAACAATTTGTGGTTGCATTGAAGCCATGAGGTAATGCTCTGTGTACTGGGAGCTCAGCTAAGGCCTTGAGGGTAAGCAGTGTTTATCCTTAGATTGTACTGGCTCCTATATTATTTCATATGTGAAAATCATACGTGGCAACACTTAAAATATGAAAGCTGATAAAAGCTGATAAAAGATTACTGTAGCACAAAATGGTGGAGCTTCCAGTGACGTAATCTCCCCGATTCTCCACTCAGAAGCAGAAACTGACGTGGTTGGCAGAGAAGCTAGAGAGACATTCATAAAGTGTGAGTAAAAGAGCCCATGAAATTCCGACAAAAATTTGTATCTTTTTACTTAGTTTTTGTCCATTTTGTGGGGCATCTGATCTAATTTTCGGAGATTCAAACAAATTGACGGTATCTGCAAATTTTTCATTAAATTTGCAGTTTGTATGAATTGGAATGCAGAAGCGTACTGTTGAGTGCTGTTCCAATATTCTTTTAGTCATGTATGGTTTCTATCAAAAACATTATCCGGTGCTATAATAGAAATTATATTCTTTATGTTCAAAGGAAATCTTTGGCTACAAAATCAGCATTCCATGGGTCATCCTTTGCGTGATTGGGTACTTTTTTTCTGGTGGAATTCTTCTCCTGCTATTTTATTGGAAGCCTGAGTGGAGTGTGTGGTCCAATTGTGTCCCATCATCTTTGGAAAAAGCCAATGTTGTTTTACTTAGGACAACAGTAAGTTATTTTCCTACTTATTTCCCATAGAAAATTTATGAAAAAACCCTTTATCATTTTGTAATCTATATAATGTATAATTGTATATTACCGTAATATAATATACTGCTAGTTCATATCTGGGCAAATGACTAATTTGTTACGTGATCTATTTAGTATGTTAGCATGGCATAGTAAATGTGGCAGCTGTTATAATCCCCCCAATCAGGGGTCTCCAAACAGAAGCTAGCACTACTTTGCTCCCACTACCCACCATGCATTGCTTAGTGGAGAATGGAAGGGTTATTTTTGTAAGCAAACCAAGGCTCACAAATGTAAAACAAAAGTAGATAAATAATTCAATTAGATACCTAGATTATCTCCCCAATTGCTACATTTTTAATACATCTTCATAGCAGTTCTCAAAACATTTAATTAAAAATAAGTAGCTCTTTATAAAGGAATGGTTAGCGACCACTGCCCCAATTTATCACAACTAGAAGTATTTATCATGAGTATTAATCTGTTAAAAAGAGCAGTAGATGGCTCATTATACATCATAGTGTGATGACTGTCTTAAAACTTTTTCTAGGATAGTAGAAAGAAATACACTAGAAAGAAGATGCGATGGGTTTCTCTAACTGAATTCCGAGACTCTTTGCAGAATGAGTCTGGCTGTTCTGTCATCTCAGACAAAGATTCAATTGTAAACAGAGCCATAAGGAAAAAAGATCTCAAGGTAAGTGGTATACTCTTCTCCAGTGAAAATGTTCTATTTGGATTCTAAGGTAATGTTTTTACAAAATATTCAGATTGGGTTTATTCCTGAAAAGTCCACCAAGATCTGAAAGTCTACCGCTCACGACATCTGATGTGGATTAAGATGCAATCGGGCCAAAATAATTGCTTTGAGTTTTGCTTTGAGTGACTCACACTTTGCTAGGGGCAGCAGGCAGTAACCTAAGTTGTCATGTGGCAAATTCCTCATTAATTCTGCCAGGTGCCAACCTATGTGCTAAGAAACTTAATGGCACTATAAAATAATATAATAGTAT
>VKOC01027100.1:0-16199 GCA_009364415.1 Spea multiplicata
CCTCTTTCCTCCCCATGGCCCTTTTTCCTGCCCATGTCCCTCTTTCCTCTCGTGATACCTCTCTTTCCTCCCCTGATGCCCCTTTTTCTAGGAGCTCAGAATGTTTGCTGCATATGAGGGCATCGCAGGGTTCTAAAGCCCTAAGTGTCAATGTTTACTTTGTCCATCCCCATTTTGTACTCTAAATCCCTGTGTCCCTCTTTCCTCCCCCCCCCGCTTCTTTCCTCCCAGATGCCCCCAGTTTCCTACGAGCTCAGAATGTTTGCGGGGTATGAGGGCATCACAGGGTTTTCTATAGCCCTATAAAGTCTGATAATGTGTCAATAAAATCATTTCTTCTTCTTCTACGTTCTAAGAGAAAGGATAGATTTCCCTGGCCGTTTGAGAGTTATTTATTTAGCATACATGCGTTTCAGGATACTCAACCTATATATCCTAAGAACAGAACGTTGAATGGCTGCCCCCTTGGTTTAATATCGCAGTAGAACAGACGCTTAACTTCTTCCCAGCCTATGGCGCAGGAGAGTTTGGGGGATTCCGCGTAGTTTGGTTCACCCCGAGAAGACGCGTCTTGTCCTCTCCCATGAATGTCAGTAATGTTTGTATCGTATATTAAATTAAAGGAGCACCGGATAGAACAAAACTCTCCACCGGGTGCTGAGGGATCCACGAGCTTCCCGCTAAATCCTCGCTTCCTTATCAATGATTATACCAACTAATCAATGATATCGATTGGCAGAGACCCGACGTATCGGTCGTGGACGTCATATCATTCCAACCGGTCATGTCCAGTACAACTAACGACGCTTAATCCCGAATTAAGGTATAATCCGAGTTATAGATAATAAAGAAATCGAATCGGATCTGTAGAGTGTTACTTTTACGCATAAACCCATTTTTTGGGGGTACCTGATACATTTTCTTGGATTTTTAGAATAATTATATTTCAGGGGGGGAGGGGGAAGGGAAGATTTAGGAACCGGTAGAAGCAGCGGGCGTCTTGAGTATCCCGGTAATGAAGTGTGCCGGTTCTAGGAACAGAATCAGAGCTGGACGGGAGACGCGCGTAACGAGGTGCCGCTGGAGAACGGGAGAATTCCGGATATTCCCAACGAGCACGGAGGGAATCGGCGGAATACCCAGCGGAGCCGCGTCCAAACTCACATTCCCCGCACGGAGACGGCCGATTGGATGGCTGCTCTGTGTCTAAAATAAACAAAAAAAAATGTTCTTGGCTGCTGCATGATATAAGCCGAGGAACGGCAGGTAATATGGAATTGGCCGAAAGTTCTGATTTCCATAGAATAAGTCGTTAAAAAGACCCCGGCATTCTTCATTCTCACATTTTCTGAAGCTGCGAAGTCTTTTGCAGACGGCTGCGCATGACTTATTAGACGTTCGATACACGGAACAGCACAGCGGGTAAGGAGATGCGAGTTCACTCGCCGTATATCGCCGGGTTTAACCCCTTAAGGACAATGGGCGGTCCCTAAACCCATTGAAAACAATGCATGTCGAGCCCGTATATGTATGGGCTTTGTCATTAAGGGGTTAATGCACTTTTCCGAAGGAAGTGTTTTTGTAGTAAAAAAAAATATATAAAATAAGAAGGAAATCGGCTTTGCAGTAAAAGCGCTCGTAACGTTAAAAGAGTGAAACGAACTCCGCTCGGTCTATTAAAAAACATCCGCCGTATAAAACGATCCGAGGACAACGTGCTAACGGGATTTCAAGCGTTTGTGTGATTTAAGAATAATTGGATTTGGTTGCGTGGTCCCCTATGACATCACCGTGCGGCACCGTATGCAAATTAGCCGCAGCACCGGAGAGCGATTCATTTTTATAATGATGCCACATCGGTCTGTTTCACCCGAAGACTTCATGGACTATTTTCAATCAGTGGACAGGGGGGGGTGATGTTTGCTCCTGGCCAATCCCCGCCCATGTCCCGCCTACTCCCTGCCTAGTCTCCTCCCACTCCCTACCCCTTTAACGATGAAAAGGTCCAACCCCACCCCTAAGTGTGGCTACCATTGCCTTAAACCCCCCCCCCTGTGATGGCACAAATGAGAGACATTTTCAGCAAAGTTATATGCCTGTTAACCCCCTAAATGCCAGAGTGGCATATAGGGGTATAAGGCATTTCTGGAGGCAGAGTGGCACATAGGGGGTCAAAAGGCGTATCATGTGGCAGAGTGGCATATAGAGGGTTAAAAGGCATATCATGTGGCACAGTGCCATATAGGAGTGGCAAGCCTGGGGGGGCAGATGTGCATAGCTGGGGGGCAGGTTGGAAAATATTCTTCCCCCTTTCCCCCTTTTTTTTGCATTGACACTTTTTAAATTTTTTTTTTTTTTTTACGACCCTTTTCACCGGGGAAGAGATGAGGACTCGAGCTCCTTGTTGACCGTTGCTGATTGGATTTGTACAGGTTACAGGGGTATTTAGATAAAATGCTACCCTCTCTACCCTGTAGAGCAGGAATGGTAGAGAGTGGGACAGCTTCATAAGCAGGGGGTAGGGGTAAGAGCTGGTACCCCCCCCCGGGGTTATTTTATTGCTCAAAAGCCAAACTTCTTACAGTTAAAATAGTTTAAGCATATTTCTTTTGAATGCAGCTACTTCTACACTTTTTGGGTTGAATTCTTATAATAAACATTTCTTTCCACCGTGTACAAAATATATATTTTTTTTATCAGCGCATCTGACAAGCGGCTCTCTAACTACATAGAAAATATAACGCCGGTTAATAAATCCGTGATAAACCAACAGCTTGGAGGTTACGCCATCAGAAGCAGAAATAATAAACTAAAGCGGAGAGGTAGACAGGTCTGGACCGGGTTATACCAAGTGATCATCGGCTCTGTTTATTTCACAATAAACACGCTTCTTTACTATTTTTACTTGTGCATTCTTTCGCGTTTTTTGGGCCAAAACGCAGTCAAAAGATTTCTTTCATTTCTGCTCCAAAATTAAACAAAAAAATTAAAAAAAAAAGCTCATCGCTGGATACTCGGAGCGTTCACTCAATACTCTTATTGGCCGTTGGCCCCAGGTGAGAAATAGTTTCATACAGAAACATCAGATTCAGAATAACTGGTTATTATTATTTTTTTTCTCTTTACGACGCATGTTGATGATTTTATTTATTTGCAAAAAATGCAAAAAAAACCCCAGTATAATAAATAAATGTGTAGTTTATTGACATGGGGGTAGGAGAAATATATCAATGCTTCGTTGTAGACTATGGTCGCAAGCGCTATATATTTAGGATAATATCGGACTATTTTAATAATCTGTAATAATTTATCTTTAATAATTCACGAATCACACGGAAATTAGATCTAGCGTTGAAAAACATACTATTATTTAATGTCATTAAATGGCCATTCATTTCATTGTGATTAAAATAACGTTATTTAATCACCCGATAGTAAAGTCGTGTAACGTCGAGTTACAGGACCCCGTGTAGTAGTAGCTGGCGCTCTCCTGAAGACAAACTGAGGCTTTATGGTAAGTGAGGATGGAGGAGCTGTGTGGAGGGTATGCATCAGTCTAGGTGTCAGTGTGAGTGAGTGTGTTAGAGTAAGTGTCTGTGTGTTAGAGTGAGGGTGTATCTCGCTTTTCTCTCCTCTCCTTTCAATTTCTTCTTTTTCTCTCATCCAACTCATCGTCCTCATTTTTCTCTTCTCTTTCTTCTTTCTCTTCTCTTTTCCTTCTTGTCCCCCCTTCCATCTCATCATTTCTCCTTGGTCTCATCTCCCTTTTTTTCTCTTGTCCATTTTCCTCTTCTCTCCTTTCTCTTTCATTACCTGTTTTTCCTTCTCGTGTCTCCCTCTTCTCTCTTCCTTTCACCTTCTATCTTTTCTTCTTTCTCTCTTATCTCATTTCTAATTCCCTGTTCCTTTTAATTTCTTCTTGTCTCATCTCTCCGTTCTTGCCTTGCCTCTACCTTAATCTTCTCTTCACTCCATTCACTCATCTTTCATTTGGGCAACAGCACAGATCTAACACCCCCCCTGGGGGCAGATGAGAGGATCTCCTCAACTGGCTCATGATACTCACTACCCTCACCTTAATTACATAGCCTCCACTACATCAAAGTTCCCCGTTCTCGGTGAGTCCTATCTAATCCTAGCGCAGCTATATTTCTTAACATGGAGCTGAACAAGGGGAACTGCACCGCTTTTTACCCCTCTAAGTCTCTTCTGCAATTTATAACCCCCGTAGGTCACTGTGTGGGGAGGATTAACAAACAAATGGTTAAAAGTTTGTACAAATTTCTGGGGAACCTAAAATAAGATCAGTTTTCTAGAATTTTCATGTTACCCCCAGTGGTCTTCCCTTCTTCGGAATGGTGGCTTCTGTATTAATAATTTATAGCAAACCCTTTATTGTCGGCAGGAATGAAAGCAAACAAACAAACAAAAAATCTAATGACTTCTGAAACAAAATGGCCTGAACATAATTAAAATTACATTTTATAGCCAGCAGGGAGAGGTAAAATGAAGTTAATTTGTGAAATTAAGAATTTTGGAACTGTATGCGTTTATTTTGGTAGAGAAAATATTATTCCAGGGAGGGAAACGCGGCGGCCCTAATCGGCTGCGTTACTGATCTGCGCGTTTTAGCGGTACAGAAAAAATAGAACAGGCCCATAAACGGCGCTTTTCACGGGACAGCCGTGTGACAGCTTAAGTCGTCAAGACTCAGTGAAGGCCATTATCAATTTAGCTGCGGGTCCGTCCTGACCTCTTCTGATGAGTGAGCAGCGAGATAAAGTGTCCCCCCCGGGGGGGGGGGGGGGGAGGGAAAAACGTCAATCTTACCCTACAGCGGAGAAGTGCTACTTAGGACTCCTAATACTTCCCACTCGAGTATCGTCCAGCAGTCACCACTGAAGTACCCGGTTTGATAATTGAGGCTGATAAATGCTTCCAAAGTTGCCAAGTTTCTGATAGCCGGCTAAATGGCCTGGTTGACCTTCTAACCTTTCTCTAGTATCTGGGATTAAAACTAAAAGCCAGGTATTTGTGAAAGAAACTCCCGAATATTGAAGGTCGCATGCTTCTTAGATTGTCTCACAGCGGGAACCCCGGTGAAATGTTATCGGCGGATACCACTCTCACCCGGAGACGGTGACACGGAGGACAGGAACGCTCTTCAGCTATCAGTAACCACGGTGTCCACGGATAATTCCCTAAATTACTTTCAGTTTATGGCAGATGGTCTTTTAAAAGTGAGCTTCTCTGGACTTTAATACAATGGGAATCCCTGTATACAATTTGCTGGCAGATCGGCCCCATCCGGCCCGTCTAGTCTGCGAGTTTTTCCTGCTGTAACAAATTAAATCTAAATCAGTTGTTGGTCTCAGGTTAGATTCAGAAGCCCTATGTCTATCCCGTGCATGTTTAAACCCCCCACACACACTGAATGAGCCTATATGGCTTCTACTGGGAGGCTGTTCGACTTATCTACCACTCTCTTAGTAAAGTAAAATTTCCTTCTATTCCATCTAAGCCTCCGACCCTCTAGTGTTAGATTAAGGTCTCTTCTTCTAACATTTCTCCTCCTTTGAAATAAATTCCCTCCTGCACTTCGTTAAATTCCTTTTTGTATATAATTTTTACTCTCCCACTCCCTCTTTCCGTTCTCCCCTCCAACCGGACATATTGAGATCCTGCATCCAGACACTGAGGTGGTACAGTGTAACTCCTATCACTTATATTCACATACTGAGATCCTGCATCCAGACACTGAAGGTGGTACAGTATAACTCCTATCATTATATTCACATACTGAGATCCTGCATCCAGACATGAGGGCCGGCTACAGTGTAACTCCTATCATTTATATTCCACATACTGAGATCCTGCATCCAGACACTGAGGGCGGTACAGTATAACTCCTATCATTATATTCACATACTGAGATCCTGCATCCAGACACTGAAGGTGGTACAGTATAACTCCTATCATTATATTCACATACTGAGATCCTGCATCCAGACACTGAGGGCCGGCTTACAGGTATAACTCCTATCATTATATTCGCTTATTGAGATCCCTCATATTCCGCAGCGCTGTAATTTATCCTGCAAGGCCAAAGATCAAATAAGGTTTAAAAAAATGGGCAGACTAGATGGGCTGAATGTTGAAATTTTCATATTTACTTATTTATTTTGAAAATAGTTCTTATTGTGCAATGCAGGACCTAAAAATTCATTTCTGTTCGCAAAATATGGAATCAACATTCATTAAATTCTCTTTGTTGTATCAATCTCCAACGGACCTTTTAAAAACAGGCAATTAGGATCCCGGCCAGTGGCTCCCACACACGCGGCGCAGAACAACTTGGCCTGGCTACGGTTTGTTAGCATAAGTGAGATTAATGATAGTTTGGTGTCTCCGTGAGCAGCTATTCCAAAAAATTATTATGTCAGCCTAGTAACTGCGCGGCAACCCAAAGCCTTGCCAAAAAAGACATACTTGACTTTATCGTTATTCATGAAAGACAAAGGAGCGGAATGGAACGGGGGAATCGCGGCTTAACCCATCAGAAGTCTGTTATTCTTGTAACTAATCTTTGCAAATTAGTTTTTAAGATCAGAAGGTTGGAAGGAGGAGTTGACTTTTAAAAAATTCTAGAACAACAGCCGTTTATCCATGAAGATCACCCACTGAATGCCTCGTTCCATCTTTTTTTCCAAGCCGCCGTCACAGGCGCATTTAATTCATTGAAAGTGGTGGCCACTTCTACAGATTAGAACGTCTCGGGGCGTCTTTAAGACAATATAATGATATTTATTTATGAGAAGAGCAAAGAAAGGGCTTCTTCTAAACATTCCCAGCTTGGAAAGCCAGAGACGGTTTCAGGCAAACAGCCAAAATTCACTATATTAACATCAATAATAGGAATGAGTTATTTTTGTAAAAAAAAAAAAGTGCAGTATTATTACCGTATTTATTGGTTTATATAGCGCCACCGTATTCTGCAGCGCTGTACAATAAGTGAACGGGACAAGCAGTGCATCACATAACAATCTGGATTTGCTAAGACAATTAATTGCTTTGTTTTTTTCATTGTTTAATAAAAAAAAGGCTTTTATCTGTATTGTTTCACTTTTAATTCCAGACAATATTTCTTATAAATACGGGCAATCCGGGACATGGGGTCACCCTACCTCACTCATAGATGTGCCCTGTCCATCAAGCAATGTTAATTCACAGGGTCCTAAACAGGAAGTCTTTAATACTTCCTGCAGTGTTCCGGCTCTGTCATTGGTGGAGGAGCACAGCGTGGGACAGTAGGAGGAGCATAAAGGAGGACGACGACGGAGTGGGGGGGGACGTGCAACAGAAGCAGAAAGTGTGTTTATGGGCGGGTCATAAGGCAGGGTGATGGGTGGGGCATGGATGGTGGGAGGGGCATGAGGACACTGGTTTTAAGTCTGTACCGGGCCCTAAGATTTTTATGGTGGCCCTGACTTAGCCCATCTAGCCATATTTCCTGCTGTAACGACTTAAACCTTAATCAGTCGTTGGTCTCGTCTTAGGTTCAGGAGCCGTATGTCTATCCCGCGCATGTTTAATACCCTCACTATTACCCTCTACCACCTCTGCTGGGAGGCTGTTCCACTTACCTACCACCCTCTCGGTAAAATAAAACAAATAAACAAACAGCTCAAACATTACGAAACCTGACCAAAATCAGGAGAAAGAGATTAGTAGTAAATCTGCTAATTTTTGGGTTAGATAGACCATGGAAATGTAAGGTCTTTAGGTGTTTTATCTGATATTGCTTAATATTAAAAAATATATAAAAAATAGGGAATTTTTAAAAAAAAAATTATTACAAAATATTCTCGAAGATATTAAATTTATTTAAAAACTTTTAGGTTGGGACTGTGAAGGCTTTTCAAATCGTAAGCTTCCAGGATCAGCGCCGACTTCCCCATCTGAGTAGCCTGAGCTCGTCGACATTTCATAAAGATACATTTTTTGTTGTTAAAGTCAAACGGTTAAGCCCAAAATCTTGCGTATTACATCATCTAACCATATTCAGCATAAACAGTAATTGTTTTCCTTGGATTTTTTCGAGTAAATGGACCTCGTTCCAAAAATGACAAAAAAAAAACCTTTTGGTTTATTTTGTGAAGTCCCAGAGGGTGAAAGCCCCCCAAAAAAAGAGAGATTCGAGAACAAAATAAAAGAGAACATTTGGCGTCTCTACAGCTCAATTTAAAAACAGAGAAAATGGTAAAATTGTGCAAATAGAGAAATATTGTAAAGTAAATATAAACCGAAATTTTGGACAGGAAGATGCATTTGCGTTTTGGAACAGAGGGTCCGGTTTAAGAGAAATTAAACAAAGTTTTTTTTCAAATTCATACATTTTAATTTTTTCTGCTCAATAAAAGTATATTAAATTGTACTTACAGAGTAAATGAGGTATATACACCATATGGACAAAAGTATTGGGACACCTGACTATTACACCAGCAGGGGCTTTGATGACATCACATTCTAAATACATACGTTAGTATGAAGTCATCTCCCCCCTTTGCAGCAATAACGGCTTCCGCTCTTCTGGGGAGGCTTTGCACAAGATTTTGGGGAGTTTCTGGGGGATTTTTGCCCGTTCGCCCAGTAGAGCGTTTGTGAGGTCATACCCTTCTACCCCCTATTATTGACCCACAGTTACTGACCAAAGAAGTCAATGGCACAATTAAGTAATATTTTATCATCAATACGAAGGGTTCATCAAGTCCTCCCCGGCATGCCATTTAGAAGGCTGGGTATCTTGGGACGCAAAATCAACCTCTCCCTGACCGCTGAGTGGCAGGAAAGTCTGAAACGTTACTGAGATCGATGGGTTTTTGAGAAAATGCCAGAACCCAAGGTGGTTTCACATTAGTCTCGGATCTATCGAGTGGATTATTGAGTTAACGCATATTTTTAACCCATAGGACCGGTCACCAATCTTCATTTTAAGGAGGAAGCAACTGAATGCAATGGAATTAAATACAAGTGAAAAATAATGATATAAAATATATTAAACTGGACCTAATAATACTAATAATAATTAATTAATAATAATACTATGAAATCTGCTGGAGCTCTAATAATAATAATAATAATAATAATAATATGGAATCTCATCAAGCTCCATAAATAAAATGTGATATTAGGAATAATAAAAGCGTCACTAAGCTCAGCACCATCTGCTATTTTTAGATGGTTTCGGGTTTGAAGACATCCTTCGAGGTAATGACGTGAAGATGTTCTATGGAGTTACGTGAATAAGGGACAGGGGAGCTGCAGGAATAGCTAAGAAATAGAACACAAGTTGTTTTAGGATACATTGTAATCATATAACTTATGAGGAATATGGGTCTCACTCCTCCAGTATCTTCTAAGGGGACCCCACAGACCAACAGGGACCCCATAGACCAACAGGGACCCCATAGACCAACAGGGACCCTATAGACCAACAGGGACCCCAAGGCACCAACAGCCGACCCTATCTAGAACACCAACAGGCGACCCTAGCTAGACCAACAGGGACCCTATAGACCAACAGGGACACTATAGACCAACAGGGACCCTATGCCGCTGCTCAGAAGAGCCCTGGTAGTTCCTTAGAAGAGGGACCAAGGTCTGGGACACTTTCCTCGTCCTCCAGACAGGGGGCGACATTTGGCCAAGCCCGCTTCCCCTCTCGCTTAAGACTGTCTGGGCTAGCACCAACTCCATGGATGGCTAGTCCCACCCCCTCATGATGTCACATCCCCCAGAGGAATGAGCTCTTGCAGTGTGTAGTTCTGGCCATTGTAGTCTTCCTTTTTACTTTAATGAATACGATTGCTGAGCGGTCCCTCTAAATTTCGGTGGCAGAATTTGCCAGTTACTTGCCATGCCAAGAAATTTTATATGAGGAGGGGGTCCAACATGCACAGAAAGAGCCAATTTTTGGAGCAAAACATTTTTCAGACTTTTTTTTTCTTTTGCGGGTTTAATCAGGGCCGGGCAGCGGGTGACTGAGTGGCCCTGTCACTTTAAGGCCAGCCGCCGCAGCCACATGATGTAGTTGTGGCCACTGGCTGGATGAACACACCAGTCCAGCCAGCAGCCAAAAACTGCAGGACCCTATCTACCACTGGAGATAGGGTCCACTGGACCACCGGCCATTTGCTTGGTGAGCCAGATGACCAGTTCCAAGCCCAGGTTGAATGAATACATATTAAGGTTGGTACCGAGCTCTTTAACGGGAGTCAAGGTTTGACGGGACCGTCAGGGACACCGGAAGTTCTCTCTCATTGTCTCCTGTGTTAAATTCCTCGCTCTGCAGAACTTCGGAACGATCGGGAAGTCATTGAAGTTAAAACAACAATCATTGAGACAGAACCTTTGAATTATTATTTTTTTGAAGAACAATCCTTCTATTTCCTTTGGCAACAACAAAAAACAAGTTCAGAGAAAACAAGGGAGCGGCGGAATATTTGTATAGGAGCATCTCGGATTTGATTCATGTAGGAAGGGGCAATGTTAACGAGTGGAAGGTCTTTTAAAGGTCCCTGAATGTTGGGGTTATTTTTGTTGCACCCGTGTGAACACCCATGCTGCATTCATGGCATGTAGAGCAGATCGGCTAAATGTGTAGGTCAAGAGACACTATTTCATGGAAGAATGAAGAAAATAGGCATCGAATAATTAAACCCTATTTGATTGGATTATTTACTGGGTTCTTCTCCTTGTCTTATGTTCAGATATTAACCGAGGTTAAGCCTGTATGATCTCTCCTGCAGGAGCCAATTTTTACCCATGACGTACCAGGTACATCACTGGTCCTCTAGGGACATCTTTTCATGACGTGTGTGGTAAATCATCGGTCGCAAAGGGGTTTCAATGCTTGCGTGGCGTGTGGCCGGGCAGCACTGCACATGAGCGTGTGGCACTGCTGGCCAACACTTTTCTGGTGTTCCGGATGGTATTCCGGGTCTGTGTACTTAAAACGGCAAACGATACCCATCATAAAATTAACTAAAACGGGGTTTATGGACCTTACTCTTGGTGGACTAAATATTTTATAGAGTATTTCTGATCGCAAAGAGAGCAAAGGATTATGGGATTTTTAGTCTGTTTACGTCTTCAGGTCTATGTTTACCTACCCACCAAGCTTTGTGGCCATTTTTTTCTAGCCGTACCTCTGTCCCGTGCGAGTCATAATACATGGAATCCTGAGACGGTTCTAGTTGGAATCTTGTCCATGATTACATTTTGTTAAAATAATATTCCCCAGACTTCATTTCAGCAAGTTGTCAGCTGTGATGCGAAGTTACTCTGGTTTTCACAGTTGAGATTGTTCTGCCGTTCCTCATCTGTCAGCCGTCATCCTCAGACTCTGCGTGTTTTTTGTTATTTTTTTTTTCTTCTTCTTCCCCAAATCGATTTCCTTTCAATGCAACGCTGACGCGGACGTGAACCGAGGAGACCCTTGAAATTAGTTACATTAAACAGTTTCAAAGCTGGAATCCTTGTTTGTGTTCACAGTTTGTCTTCCTGGTTAAATATCGTAAGCAGAGATTGAACATGATGTCATTTGGGATAAGTTGATAGATTCGACATAATAAGAAGTCATCGGCGCATTCAAAAACATGACCTTTTTTTTTTTTGTACTTTTTTTTATTTTTTTTTTACTTAATCCAAGCTTATTGAAGGAAAGGCTTTTCCCAAATGCGGAACATGTCAGCTGAGGAATGTCAGGTTGGTGACCTCACCTAATCGAATAATATATAACAATGCACTAATTGTTGAAGTAAAAATGGGACAATATTTGTAATATATTCACACGCATGATGATCTCTACCTATCTGTAAAAAAATAAATAATATCATAAATAATATAATAAAAAATGATATATAATTAATAGAATTAGCATAAATTACCTTAAACAGGGAGAAATGGGTATTACTGGGTATTATAGATTTGCTGAGTGATCACTTATCAGCCCCCCCCATCTATATGTCCACACATATGAAATATAGTTGGCCAAGCCAGCCTGGAGTCTCAAAAAGGGGGAAATTGCCCCTTGAATGCCCCCTTCCTTTCCTTAAATACTAGTTTTCCACACCCAAGGACAATCGGTAACAATAGAAATGTTGCATAGCTACCAAGTGTCCCTGTTTAGTTTGCCCAGTCCCTCATCGTGCCGAAAAATCCCTGTGCCCCCCTTTCCTCCCTTAACCCCTTTATCGACAAAGCCCATACATATACGGGCTCAAAATGCATTGTTTTCAATGGGTTTAGGGACAGCGCATTGTCCTTAAGGGGTTAATTAGGTCAGAATGTTTGCTGGGTATGAGGGGATCGCAGGGTTCTACGGCCCTAAAAGCCCCGATAATGTGTATAGAAACAGCAGGAAACGGCTTTATAAATTTTACTTAAATAGATGAAGGTTTGAAAAAGGTCTTATTAAGGCAGCGGTTGTGATCAGGAGGTAGGAAGCCTGCGAGATATCAGGAAAGTAAAAGGTGAAAATCATATAAATCAAATTTTTTATTATTATTATTTTATTATTATCAATTTAATTAATGTATCGATTTAAAACATTAATATGGCTTTATGTGTCTTTTCCTTATACGCGCTTCTATGTCTCCTGTTTTATGTTGAATGGTTTATGTTGAATGGTTAAAAAAAAACACCATCAAGTCCAATTCGTTGCTTTAATTTTTGGGGCTACGCGAGGCTAAAACTTAAATTAGCAATTTAATTAAGTTGGTTCGTGAACCCGATTTGAACCATGAACACTCTTTACATCACGCTTGATAAACGCACCTCGTAATGCTAACCACATGCGGATAGATTTACTCCGGCTGATGTATCTCGAAGTATCCCGATGTATCTCGACGTATCCTGATGTATCTCGAGGTATCCTGATGTATCCCGATGTATCCGATGTATCTCGAGGTATCCTGATTTATCCCGATGTATCGATGTATCTCGATGTCCGATGTATCTCGATGTATCTCGATGTATCGATGTATCACCGAGGTATCGATAATATCCTGATGTATCCAGTGTATCTCTCGAGGTATCTGTTGTATCGATGTATCCCGATGTATCTCGGTATCTCTCTATGTATCGATGTATCTCGATGTATCCCGACATCGATGTATCACCGATGTATCGATGTATCGATGTCGATATCTCGTGTATCCGATGTATCACCGATGTATCGATGTATCTCGATGTATCGATGTATCGATATGTATTGATGTATCTCGATGTATCCCGATGTATCTCGATGTATCGATATAATCGATGTATCCCGATGTATCGATGTATCTCGTGTATCCCGATGTATCTCGATGTATCCCGATGTATCTCGTGTATCCCGATATCTCGATGTATCCGCTGTATCGATGTATCGATGTATCTCGATGTATCGATGTATCTCTCGTGTGTATCCCGCTGTATCCGATGTATCTCGATGTATCGATGTATCTCGATGTATCCGGTAACATCTGGTGTATCGATGTATCCGATGTATCTCGATGTCGATGTATCTCGATGTATCTGGCTGGCAACCATCGATGTATCTCGATGTATCGATGTATCGATGTGTCTCGATATATCCGATGTATCTCTCTGATGTATCCGATGTATCTCGATGTATTGTCGATGTATCCCGATGTATCTGATGTATCCCGATGGCAGCATCTCGATGTATCCGGTAGCTATCGATGTATCACCGATGTATGTATCCTCTGTATCCTGTCTTCGATGTATCGATGTATCTACGATGTATCCGATGTATCTGATGTATCCCTGATGTATCGATATGTATCTCGATGTATCTCGATGTATCTCGATGTATCTCGAGTGTCTCTACAGCAGCTCCAAAGGGGGGGGGCAGTGTGTTCCCCCGGGAATTCCTATAATTCACTCAGTAATTTCTTCACGTATTTAATATGATTTATCTGCGGTATAAATCAGCGAAATGATTTCCACTTAACTCTTCCCCATAAATCATTGGCTTTATTGCGCTGATCCTTCCCTGGGGGGGGGGGTTGGGTGACATTAACTAAGTAACTCAAAGCGTCAGGCGTAACGGAGAGTCGCATTAAATGTCTGGACCCCCCCGTTATGCAAGGACATTGAGGATTAAACATGGAGGCGGCTAGAGAGAGAACGCAATGAATGGTGATTCCGTGTTTTGCAAACAGAAATTAATTTTTGGGTCCTACCATATAAGGCAAAAAATATTGGAATATTTTGGAGGAATATTAAATAGGAGAAGAGAGAGAGAGAGGAGATGGGTGAGAGGACAGGAGGGAAGTTTATTTCAAAGGAGGAACAGATAAGTGGAGCAGCCTCCCAGCAGAAATGGTAGAGGGTAATACAGTGAAGGTATCCCATGCATCTAAGACGAGACCAACGACTGATTAAGGTTTGAGTCGTTACAGCAGGAGAAACGGGCGACTAGACGGGGGCCGGATGGGGCCGATGTGCCGGCGAATGGCTTGTATTAACAACAAAAGCTGACTGTGATATTGAAAAGGAAAGCTCGTTACTGTAACCAAGCGCAGGATTAGCCGGAGGGAAGAGACGAGTCGGTAAAGATGGAAGCAATTTACTCGTCTTTTTAAATTTACGTTTTTTTAGTTAATTGAACAAATATTCTTTTTTTTAAATAAAATCCCCTGACGCTAAGTAACGAGGGGCTCTCCAGCCAGCGTTTGCACTTTCATGCGGATGAAAGCTGAAAGGTTCCTTTATTTATTTTATTTATTAACCGTTTAAACTCCCTGTCATATAATTACCCCCAGTCAGGTCCAGCACTGCTTCGGGGGACGCTAACCCTGTTAACCCTTTGTATTCTGGGTTATTCCATTATTAACCATCGAATAGCCCATCACACAGACTCCAGTTTAGGCTCTAATAACGGCCCTTGTGGAATCCATGGCTTATCAGGAGGTAAAGATATTCTGAATGGAGTCACCTGTGTTCAAGCAGGGATTCCAGGTGTGATATAGCAGGGAGAAAAGCACCAATGGGGTTGGTTCCAGACTGTGAGACCCCAGAATCTGCCCAGACTGGGGTAAAAACCCAGAGAATCTACTCATTCACCCCAAGACCCCGAGGCTGGGGTAAAAACCTGAGAATCTACCCGAGACCCCGAGGCTGGGGTAAAAACCTGAGAATCTACCCATTCACCCCAAGACCCCGAGGCTGGGGTAAAAACCCTGGGAATCTGCCCATTCACCCAGAGATTGTTAAAATGTTTGCTACATTTTATACATCATCGAGGCACTCGGGTATTTAGCGCGGGCTGGAGACATGGAGACGAGCGCCGAACAGAAGCGTTTGTTGGCCACCTCTCCGCGCGCCTGCGCGGGCCGTCCGGTCACGAGATGTCTTCTCTTCTCGTCTGTCATTTACTTATAACGAGTCGGTCTCTGTCGGGACTCGCCGAGCGCGGCTTCGTCTTCATGTCTGCCCCGCCAAGCCGATGCGTTCCGCCATGCGGCGAGATTGGCAATCCAGTGACCCCCCCCGCTCCCACCTGTCACACAACAGTCTCCTTCCCCGAGTTTGGCTTCGCTTTGTACGGCTAGAGAATGTGAATGAATGAACCGTGTGTGAAGCTCTGGTTAAACACATGGAGGTTATCGATAATGTACTTTATGGCGTAATTTATGCATTTTAGCTGAATTATCGTTTCTTTCTGGTTGCTACGATGTTACCATTTACTGCATTTCAATTATCTAATAACACAATCGTCATTCTTCACAATTTTCAAACCAGTTTCTTTCCATTTTATTTTTATATATTTTTAACATAAAGCAAATGATATATTTGTAAAAAGACTATATTGTACTAAAAACTTTACGTAAATGAAGTCGCTGTGTGTCATGTGAACGCTCCGGATAAGGTTGCTGAATGATGATCAGCGACCAAAAGAGTCATTAATCAATTGACCGGATAAATAATGTAAAAAATATAATCTTGTAAGTGATCGGTAAATCCGATCAATAATCAGTGACCTAAAATCAGTGATCAGATAGTAATTGGTTATGTAATAAAAATGCAATATAAAATATTTATTTTTTGTTAATAATGAATGTGGGTTTTTTGATTTTTTTTTGCCTTATGAACCCTCTCTTTCTCTCTTTGACTTCCAGCTCAGTGCTAAT
>VKOC01027104.1:0-11153 GCA_009364415.1 Spea multiplicata
AGTTATTTTAAATAAATAAAAAATTTACATTCATTTTTTTTAATCGATTAATCGAAAAAGTAATCGTACAACTAATCGATTATGAAAATAATCATTAGTTGCAGCCCTATATAAATCATTCTTTTTTTCATCACATTATTAAAATCCAGAAATCAAAAATTTAAAAGCCCAAATTAATTAAGGAGATTAACATAATGGAAACTTCAACAAAACTTTTAGCCATTAATGCATCACAAGCATCTTAGCGCTGCGTCACCAAACGATCACCTCATCACAGATAACACAATGCATGCGGCTGCATATAACTAAGCTGAGTACCACTCGGTCTGTGAGGGTAATAGTGTCCTGTATAATGAAATCAAGAACTGAGTTTCACAAACTCTGAACCAACATCTAACTTTTAATAATATATTCAGACTGAAATAAGAGTAAATAACACAAAACCTTTACTTTTCCTCTCACTGATTTCTAGGCCTAGAATGTTTTGTCCTCTGAAGTGACCACAAAATCTGGATAAAAAAAAATTACAAAGTTCTATTTAACCCTCTACAGCAAGTAAAGTGCCAGGAAACAGATAACCAAACTCATATCAGGACAGGCTCTGCCCCACTGACACCCAAATACATACCCCAGGGCAAGCTCTGCCACCCAAATACATACCCCAGGGCAGGCTCTGCCACACTGACACCAAACCACATTACCCCAGGGCAGGCCTGCCACACTGACACCCGAACACATAACCCCAGCGGCAGCTCTTGCCACACTGACACCCAAATACATACCCAGGGCAGGCTCTGCCCACACTGACACCCAAACACATACCCCAGGGCAGGCTCTGCCACACTGACTCCCAAACACATACCCCAGGCGGGCTCTGCTGCCACATGGACCCCCACATCAGGATGGGATAACCATATAAAATGCCTTCCACATTGCTTTGTTGTTTGTGTGTTTGTGTGTATTGACCCCTTGTGTATTTATGCCCCCCCAGCCAGCCCCCTTTGTGCATTTTTGCAATACACCCTTGTGTATTGAGATTAAAGTCTCCATAATGATAACCTTACCTTTCATTGGCTTCTAAGTTCCTCGGCCAGCAATTGGTGGAGCTCCTTTGCATGTCTGGGAGGGGGGTCTGTATATCACACCGAGCGGCTAAACACTTTATTACTAAGTTCTGACGTTCTCCAAACTGAGTCCATCCCTACCAAGCTACTATTTTTCAAGTTATGCGTCACTCGTATTCCATATTATAATTCATACATGCAGTGATGTCACCCTGAAGCATCCTATCCCCCTCTACTAGTTTAAATGTCTGTCAATAAAACCTCTGAACGGCTCACTAACAGAGGATTCTCAGTGCTGTTATTATTATTTAATGCCGCGGAGTAATATTAATACACGTGATGTTCCTTTCATTCTCTAACAGGCTCCGTACCGGCTGTCACTGCTGCCCTTCATGGAACCGCCGTCCTTCCCTGTTCAGTCCCATTTATATCTGGCACAAAGGATCTGCTGGTGTCATGGGTGAAGAAGAACGGCACAAAACCATCCTTGGTGCTTCACACCTTTATTGAAGGACAATTTAATTTAACGTACCAGGCTCCTCAGTACAGAGGTCGCACCAACATGACTCCTGACTTATCTAACGGGAGACTGGACCTGACTCTGACCCACGTGGACCATCCTGACGAAGGAGTTTATGTCTGTCAAGTGACCAACCCGGCAGATTACAGAGACATCGAGGTCAGACTGACGGTTATCGGTAAGTTGGACTCTGTAGATATTTTAAAGGCCGCTCGTTTCTCGATGGGTGAATGAAGTCGGACAGCCTGATTTAAGTCAAATAGACGGCCTGTGCTATGTTACAAAGAGACAGCCTTCCAGGATTATACGCGATAAATATAATAACAGGCGCATATTCCACCTCAATGTCTCTGATTTATTACCCACCCTTTAAAGACATGTTCGGTTGGAAATGGCCCCAGCAGACTTAATACAAAAATACTGTGCTTCATGTGTGCATTTCTTCAATACCGACTGTTTTTATAATCTTGATGACATCACATTTATTTATATAACGCTGTTACAATAGGGGCAGAGAAAATAAATGACAACAACATAACACAACATAACATGCCATAACTCGCAGTAACACACATTAACTCGCAGTAACACATACTAACACGCAGTAACACATACTAACACGCAGTAACACATACTAACACGCAGTTACACATACAACACGCAGTAACACATTACTAAACTTGCAGTAACACATACTACTCGCAGTAACATACTAACATGCAGTAACACATACTAACTCGAGTAACACATACTAACACGAGTACACATACTGACACGCAGTACAACATACTGACACGCAGTAAACACATACTGCACACGCAGTAACACATACTGACACGCAGTAACACATACGACACACGCAGTAACACAATACTAACACGGCAGTAACACATACTAACTCGCAGTAACACATACTGCACGCAGTAACACATACTGACACGCAGTAACACATACTGACACGCAGTAACACATACTGACACGCAGTAACACATACTGACACGCAGTAACACATACTAACTCGCAGTAACACGTACTGGTACAGAAGGAGAGGAGAGCTCTGCTCTTGTAAGTTTATAATCTACATCTTGCAGTAACTTCAAGTGAAAGTACAGAAATGTATTTATATTTCCACACGGAAAATTCTAAGCTACTCTTAATATGATTTATTATATTAGAACCCACCGGCAGATCGGCCCCATCCGGCCCCCGTCTAGTCACCCCCCCGTTGTAAAGACTCAAACCTTAATCAGTCGTTGGTCTCGTCTTAGATTCATGTTTAATAACCTGACTGTATTACCCTCTACCACTCTCTTAGCTCCAGTGTCAGATCCGCTCTTGAGTGTCTCTTGCCGTCCGGATGGCAGCGCTGAGATCTCCTGCTGGGCCCAGAACGGATCAAATCTGGCATACTCACTGAGTGTGAATGGAAGGATAGAGCTGAAGGATTTTCACTCCTCAGTGAGTGGGAGTGGAGTTAACATCACCGTGTCCTCAGCCCCCCCGTGGAATATCAGCTGCTCAGTGAGGAACCGGATCAGTGAGAGACATTCCAGCCTGATTTCCGAGTCCTGCGCCGGTGAGTGGGGTAATTTGCATGTGGGGTGAAGTAACTCTGTCCACGCATTGCTGAGTATGTGAACGGCTTGTACAGTAAATGCCTGGAGGAATAATGTGCAGAGTGGGAATTATTTCCCAGCATCCTCTAATCAAATAAACAGTAAACACCATTCTATCGGTGGCTGGATGTGTCAGACGTTGGAAGGTGGACTCCAGGTTTTCTCCTTGAAGCCAAACGGCAAAAAAGTAGTCTGGAAACACAGAATACGGGCATGCCGATGTCCCAACACATACAACAAGTCTACTTACTTCCTGAACTGTTTTATGTTTTTGGGTAAGAGGTTCCATTCCTTTTTCTAAATGTAGCCAAAGACGTTTTTCCCACTCAACGTCGCATCTGCATTTCTTATGAGAAGGATTATTAAAGGCATGGAAGTCAAGCCCCCTCGGGATTTATTAACTACTAGATTTGTGCATTCGGATTTGTGCAAATTGACAAAATTTTGGTAACTTCAGCGGTTTGTACAAAGCCACGAAAACGAGGCCAGACCCTCCACGAAACAAAAAGCTCAAAATCTTTCTCTGAAATACGCTGGCCCACATTCACTCACATTCTCTCTCTCTGACGCTCTCTAAATGTCTCCCTACCCTCTCTGCCGACTTCTACCGCAAAAGGGTGACGCTTGCGGTGACGTCCTCTCCCCAATATTCCAATTTGTGGAGAGGACGTCACTGAAAGCTTCACATTTTGTCCTAACTTAAACTGAGGGCGTTATGGCAGCGCGTCTGATGAGTGTGAGTGTGAGAAAGTTATTGTGAGTTCCTGACTTCCCTGAATTTTCGGCTGAACTGAATGGGCAGGAAACATAATCTGTTGCCTGAAAACGAACGGGCCAAAAACCAACCATAAAATTACCCTGAATGTTTTTTTGCTCATTTGCATATGTCTATTAACTACCTTCATCCAAAAAGCATGGGTCCCAGGGGGCAGGTAGCGAGTCCTTCCTACCGTGTTATGGCAGATTTGGTCAGATTTGCCGGCTAGAACACGGCTTATCGTTTAGTTTTTTTTAGCACTAAAGCTTCAGTTTCTTAATATCAGATAAAATTGATTATTTATATAGTATTTAACCGCAATAAACCACAACCCCAATAAATATCACATTTTTGTCTTAGGGTACAATTGATGATGTTAAAGCAGCAACTTTATAACCCAGAAAAACTACAAACCCCGCCGTGCTTTCCTACGCCGTGTCTGTGAACCGCGCTCTTTATATGTTTTCTAGAGAGCGGAACATCTGGAGGAGAACGAGACCTCCGTGGGCTGTGGATATCCCTCGGGCTCCTTTGTACAGCGGGTGTTCTTCTAGGCTGTTACATTTTCTATCTCCGAAGGTGAGTCCCCCACACCGGCAGCACCGGCCGCGTCTCCTCGCAAGCATTTCATTCATTTCATTTTCTGTAACTTTGTATCCCGCGGAAAATTCTGCTTTTTTCACATTTCACATGAAATCACCGGAGATGAAGATCTTTATCCCATATTAACCAAATTTCTATAATTTCATATTAAGTAGAGAGAGGGAAAGTTAAGTTATTATTGAATGTAAATGGCCAACATTTGTAACTTTTACCGTATCACGCTGTATTGAATTCTTTTCTATATATATTCAGTAGACTTGTGCATCCGTATTCAGGCTAACACGGAAACTGTCAGATATTTTATCATCGAAAACATGTATTTCTATATTCTGTATTTTACATGAACACAAAATGGAGTCAGAGCCATTTTATTTTACTTAATCATGTAGTGATTATTTCTTTTTGTCCTTGTTCCCTCTATAATTGAGAACACAGAAGTATTCATGTATATAGATGTTTCAGTAAGTACGATACAATTAATGTTATCTTCCATGAGAAAGTTAAGGAGTAGACGCTGCATATCCTTGGGAATGTAAATTCGTATGGGGGATACATGGTAAGACCACCAAGGCCTGAGTTACTATCTAGGAGGTAAAACCTGGCGATAAGGGTGACCAAGGATAAATTCCAAACACATATGTAATGGTTTTAAGTTAATTCTTAGACCAGAGCGTCTCTCACAGGTAAAGTAAGAAATTACAGCGGTGTAAATATGAGTAGAAATCCTAATTATAATGGGTAAAACCCACCGTTATGATTGGAGAATTCCAATCAAGAGGTGGAGGCTATGATAATGAGCCCTGTTTTTAAAAGCTTATGTCTTTAATAATTAAAGAAAACGGACCTTAAAAACTGACCCTGAAATATGAGACAGACCGGACGGGCTATTCACCAAATAAACCGCAGAGAATTGGAATCTTAAGATCCTGACACCATATTTCACTCTTGGAGTTACTTTGAGTCCCAACCTATATAACTTGTAGAAAGTGATATTCTTTCCATTCAATTTCTTGCCACTGAACCTGGATTAATTTCTACAAGGACCAGTTGGATCACAGCAACAAGTGGTGGTAAATATAATTGTTTTATTATTCTGAATAGAGATGAATTTTGTCTTCTTCATATAGAATTCCCTGTTTCTGGGAAATAGTATATGATATTATTTTATATGACGTTATTGTATATGATATTATTGTATATGGCATTATTGTACATGTCGTTATTGTATATGATATTATTGTATATGACGGCTTGTAAGACTGCAGCTTATAACCCGTGATAATAACAATAATGAAAAGGTATTTTACATGTAGATGAAGTTTGACATTATTTGCATTTATTTGGAATTTCACTAATACTCTTAGACATTATTCAATTATTTTTAATTTGTCATATTAGTTAAACTAATATAAGAGAGAATAGTGATATTTTTATTACTGCCCTGATTATTATCATTGTTGGTTGCTGAGTGGAATGGAAATTAATTGTGTGTTAGACTCATAAAGTATTAATTCATATTGATAACTATCGATAATATACTGTATTTTGAATTGATTCATTTTTGACATGTTTTAAGAATTTTCTGTTTTATATCATGCACTGTGTGACTCATATATATATATTTTATAAATTGTGTTTATAATAAATAATATTTTTGATTGACTATCTTGGTGATATATATCTGATTTGAATTATAGTTTTCGGCGATCTGAAAGGATTTAGGATCGGAGATAAAATATAGGGAATCTCCTTAAATTAATATTGTGGATGCGGTATAACAATATTTGGTAGCGTCGTTATTTTGCATGTGTGATAAAATATTGGTTTTGCCTATTTTGTCTCATTAATATCCCTAACATAATTGGAGGCACTGCTGAGATATTTCACGTAAAATAATAATTCGAATTATTGATATACGGTAGTTGTTGTCAATTTCTGTTGTTTCACATAGTATATTTCTGGTACTGTGTATTGCATAGTGATCAGTGCATAAAACATGTCCGTGTCCAGCAAATCGAGTGCTACTTCTGGTGAAGATGTTTTGCTGTATAAAGCACAAATGCTGGTACATGTTAATAACATTAAACACAATATTATGAAAGGTTATCATAAAAATATGAAAATCAAAGAGAATTATGGAGAGTGGCTCCAATCCCTTAAGGATGAAGTACAAATGACCCTCATAAATGAATGGTCTGAAGGATCACCCTTGGTTGGATATTTGAATGCTATTGTTTAAAAATCAGATCTGAAGGAGCGAGAAGGGTTAATCTTTTCATCCTGGCCCTACTTCTTTGTATTGGCTTCTCGGTTGTTGCGAGATCGTGAAACTAGAGAAAAAGAAGTGTCTAGTCTCCAGAAAGAGTTGAATGCTTCTAAAGCAGCCCTGGATCAGTTAAATGATACCCAGGCAGAGTACAAACAGTTGAGACTAAAGCTTGATGAATTGACTGATAAGCATTTGGCGCTTCATGGCCAGTACTTTGATGCTAAGAGCAGGGAAACGGATTGTCAGTATGATCTTGTTAATTGTCGTAGGGAGATACGAGAACTCCAAGCCCAATTGTCTAAACAGGATAGTGTGCAAATGCCTAAGATATCTTTGTATGGTGAAGGTGATGAAGGGGTTAAAACCCACACCACCGTAACAGAGTCTACTGTTCTGAGTATAAGTAAACAATTACAAACTCTACAAGAACAGGTTAACCAGGTGGTTTCTGTCCAATCACAGCGGAATGAGAACCTGTCTATGATGCCCCTAAGGTAATTAAATTCCTTAAGGAGACTGTTGCTGAATTTTCTAAAAAAGGCACAGCTAATATTGCTGCTCATTTAGAATCATTTGAAAGGACAATGCAGTTTTTGGGAATGGATGATGATTCCCACAAGAAGCACTATGTGTCGTGGACTTTTTCAAGTCATCACAGACATTACTTTGAAGGTTTACAAAGTATGCGAACCCTATCTTGGTCTAAAATGAAATATGAGATTAAGATTGAGTTTGGACAGTATAAAACTGTCTCAGCCGCTAAGAAGGCTGTGTATAATCTGAAATGCAGACCTCACCAAAGTCCTAGAGAGTTTTTAACTGTTCTAAAGAACGCTTATTCTCTTACAGAACGTAAACCCAGATATGATTCTCGAGAATTCCGTGATCTTTTCTTCTATGCAATGCCTTCTCCAATTCGGACAAATCTTGCTAGAGATTATGATAGTGATTGTTCATTAGACTGGCTTGTTAATGAATGCATGACGCTGTATACAGTATTGCATGCCAATGATGATTTGCCTGATAAAAAGAATCAGAAATTTCATGGACAAGAGGTGGCAGAGACCCAAGCCCATCTGGGATTAGAATCACAGAAAAAGAGAAGCTATGCTGAGGTGGTTAAATCCCCAAAACCTCAGAAACAGGAATCGGCTACAGCCTCACCTGTTGTCAGGCCTAAAACTCTTAATGTGGAATCCCAGGATAACGAAGGAAAAAGTCCTACTGCCAAAAAGAATCCACAGTGGAGGAAGGGTAATTCCCAGTGGAAGAAAAACCCTCAGGCAAGGAGGAAATTTTACAGGACTAATAGGGACAGATCCAGTCAGTCTGAGTCTGATAACTCCCAACAGCCTCAGCCAAATGACTCCAACCCTAACAGGCAGTATAGGAATGGGAAAAACAATTTACGTCATCATGTCAATCAAATGAGTGACCAAATCAAATTGTTAACGGAGCAAATGACTAAATTAAGTCAAACTATGGCTACAGCGACCACTAATCCTTTTTTTAGGGGTAGGTCCTGCTACAATGCCAGCTCCCCCGCAATAGATCATTGCGAAGTTAAAGCCGATGTGGCAATGCAGGGATGGTTATCAGATGATATAATTCCTAACCCTGTTTTACTTCCAGATCCTCATCGTCTATCAGGTGATGTTATTAATGATGATAAAACCTATGTGGTCCCTCCACTTTTGGCTAGGGGGGACGTGTCTGTAACTTTTTCTTCTATATTGCAGCCAGACCAAATGAGTCCGCAAGCTAACTTGTCTTTAAAAGCACCTAGTTCCCAGGAACCGGCTCTGAAGGAGTTAACCGATGAGATGCCGACCGCTAGTAACAGCTTGAATGCTCAAGACATTCCTGAGAAGGAAGAACTAGTGGGTAAGAGTGCACACACATCAGTACAGGTTGGAACTACTGCCGTGACAGGTAACGTATGGAAGACAAGTGACATGCTGACACATTCTAAGTTCTTATGTGAACTAGAAGAATATGAAGGAAGATAGTATGTTTCTGCAAATGTACAGGATTCATTACCACAACCCTTCATGGGGTTAATCGACACTGGGTCACAGGCGACTATATTGTCAAATGTGTACTTTCAGAAGGTAATGGACTTAGCAGCGGAAAAGCCAAAGAGATTTTCCAAATACTCTACTGAGTGTTGGAGGTAATTCCCTTCATGTCGTAGGTTCTACCTGGTTAAAGTTTACCATAGGTAATAAGACCTTGAGACACCCGGTAATAGTGGTAAATCTCCCCTATGACCGATTGATTTTGGGTATAGATATACTCAGAAGACTTAATGTAATCATAGATTGTGTGAATGGGATTGTATGGTCACAAACCAAAGTACCCATTCCATATGATAAGTCTCATCAGCAATCCAGGCGTAATTCCCATGTGATTGAGGAAAGGCCGGACTCAATTGAAGTTCATTTTAGGAATAGTCAGTCATCTGATGTTACTGTTTTACAGGTTAACGATTTTATTTCCTCTGCAGATGATCATTCCATAAAAGTTGAACCGGAGAGGATCCGAAATGTATCTCTGGAAGGCGATGTTTTAACCATTTCTCTTCACAGGGATTATGTGGAATCAGCAGGTCATGTTCAATTCCTTGACAAAATTGAAAGGGTTAATAACAATTTATTTTTTCCTGTTCAAGTGAATGATCTAGTTAGAAGTAAGAATGCCAAGCTAAACTTGGAGATCGAAAACAGCTATATCAGCAAAAGTCTGTTAAAACAGATCGCTAATCCTAAAATGATCCGGTATCTTTCTCCCCAAGACAGGTGGATCCATAATCTGGACGGCGAATCGGACAACCATACTATTATCGCAAAATGTTTATTATCCATTTCTATCGGAAATAAGACAGCCAAACATTTGTTTCTGGTGTTGGATGAACCTCGTTACCAGATTTATGTGGGCAATGATGTCATACATCGCTTTGCTATCAATCTGGATTTGATTAATTCTAATCTTTGGACCAGGTTAAAAGGCGATCCTTGTGAATTTCAGGATGAAGATGAAGCACTGAAATCGGCACAGTTATTGCCATATGCAGTCAGTGTTCAAGTTCATGAAGATGTAACCATTCCACAAGGAAGCAGTAACTTTCTTCTACCCATACAGGTTAAGAAAGGCCAGAGATTGAGAAATCCCAATGCATTTATCTGCTTATCCAACCGGATGCAGCGGCTAGGTATCATGGTAACACCCACACCAATGGTAAATATCCATGGAAACCCTATTTATGTGGTTATAAACAACATTGCACCTCATAATATTACCTGATCCAAAGGTACTGTTGTAGGTTTGGCATTGGATTCAGAATATTACACTTTTGGATTTCAAAATCATGTTATAGGTCTCATTCCTGAAGAATATCTGACAGAAGAACAAATAGTGGAACAAACGTTTAATTCTATTCCAGAAGGTTTATTCACTATCCAATCTGTTTATCCTTTCGGTATAGGTGAAGGTTCGTGCAGGATTGAAGAATCCTCCATCGTCTTTGACCACCTAATCGATGAGCAAGAATATCATGACCAAAAGAAAATCAATCCACCTGGAGAGGATCTAACCTATAAACTTGAGGAATCCTTTGAAATAGGTCAACCTAAAGTTTTTCCTGGATTTCAGGAAAGGGTGGAAGAACAGATATCCATGGCTGATGCTTGCGCTAATGACAGTGAACGTCAACAGCTAAGGGAAATCCTAATGGAGTTCCAAGAGATCTTTGCCAAAGATTCTTATGATTGTGGTTTTACTAATTTTCATGTCACTAGGATCCAGACTGATCCCGATCTACCACCTGTATGTATCAAGCAATACAGACTACCTTTAGCGTCCTATGATGCGCTACAGGATATCATTCGGAATTTAAAGGACCGTGGCATTATCCGTTCGGTGCACAGTTCGTATAATAACCCCATCCTAGGAATTCTGAAGCCTAATGGTCAATGGCGTTTGTGTGCTGATTTAAGACAGCTAAATAAACGTGTGTATATGTCTGGATGGCCTGTACCCTACATAGACCAATACTTGGTACAAATGCAAGGATCCAAAATATTTACTGCCCTAGATTGTGCCCAGGGATACTGGACTATTCCGGTACACATGGAGGACCAATACAAGTTGGCCTTTACATTTGGAAAACAGCAGTATACTTGGACCCGGATGCCTTTTGGTTACATAAATTCTGGTCATGAATTTGCTGTATTCATGCATAAAGTTATGCCTGATGCATTTGAAAGGGGAACCTTGGCCTATGTGGATGATATTTTACTCAAAAGTACTTCTTTTGATAAACATA
>VKOC01027107.1:0-21877 GCA_009364415.1 Spea multiplicata
GTACAGGATAAATAACCAATAACATTCACACATACGGAAGACCAATTTCCCCTTGTCTCCGGGTTAGTTTCTGTAGGAACAGGAGGTTGTGTGTGGCCATGCCTGCTTTCCACCAATGTTTTGCCTACTCCTGTCCACTTTTCCCTGCTAACCAGTTCCTGCCACTTTTGGCAGTCTGGGGCAAGTCATGCCTCGTCACAAAGCCACTGGAAAAGGAAAGCAATGAGTAGTCTGGAAAGACCCCAGGTATGCTTATAGTAGTTGTGACATGGGCTATACATGATTAAATTGTTAAAACTGGTATTTATGTTCCACATCACGATAAAATCAGAAACTAAATTGAACTTAATAACTGCATTTGCAAATTGCATTCTCTAATATCTGCAGATTGGGTTATTTACTGCCAGCTACCATATACAGTCAAAGTGAGCATAATGTATGGTTATGGGCTTGATTAGGAGGAAAGGCTTTACCAAGATACATTATGTGGCATTTGACCCATTTAACTGAGCAATGCATTTAGAAAAGAATGATGCATTTTATTGACACAGATTAATGAATCAACCAGTTGTCTATATACACAATGACTTTTAGGACTGTATGGCACTGTGATATGCTTATTTCCTATAAATATTCTGAGCTCCTAGAAATAAAACAAGAGGGATTTGGGACTAAAAGAGAGACTGTCATTCTTTAAGAGGAACACTTTGATGATATGAATCCATCAACAAAGGTCCCACAGTTGGTTCTTCTGTAAAACAATAACATTTTTTTTATATATAGGGCTGCAACGATCGATTATTAACATAATCCATTAGTTGGACGATTATTTTTTCGATTAATTGGCCAACCAGATATGCCTTATACCCCAGATATGCCACTCTGCCCTCCCAAATATAACACTCTGCCCCCCAAAATGCCTTATACCCCCTAAATGCCACTATGCACCCCCCCTCGTGCTCCAGACTCCTTGGTGGCTAGTAGGGGAGGCCAGTGAATGTCTGCGCGATGCGTGTAGACAAACCTCTGCTGCTGGCTGGCACTTGCACTGGAGCTTCTATGACTGAGCACCGGAAGGTCATGTGATGCCCATCGCACAGACGCCCATCGGCAGCCAGAGAGGAGGATCAGGGATCCACCTCTCTGGCAGCCAGCGAACATTGCGCCGCTGCTGGACGATACTTCTGCCAGGGCTTCTATGGTGGAGCACCGGAAGGTCCTGTCACGATGGTGCACCATCATAGAAGCCCCGGCAGAAGTGGAGGACAGTAGCGGAGGATGTCTGCACACATCGCCTGACGCCTGTCAGAGAGGAGGATCCGCGTTCCCTGCAGTGCCCCGGGGGATCTGGATATTAGTGTTATTATCCGACCTCTATTTGAGGTACATTTCATAATAGTTTTAGGTTTCTTTGAATAAGATCCTGTGCTAACATTTTTCCAATTTTAGTAATAAGATTTTTCTTCTAATGTCCATCCAAAAATCTTAAATAGGAAAAATATTCTTTACTTGGGAAAGCGAATTTAGTTTGTAAATCTTTAAATAAATATAACTCTGAGGAAGACCAGATGTCTGCTATTTTTCTAATCCCATATATATGGCAGGTCAATATTTTTAATCAATAATTGGAATACTTCTAAGGGGGTAGATAGTGTCCACGATTCTTTTAATGTAGAATTTTCTCTTTAAACATATTGTCCAAAATATTAGTGACAATTAGTTCTCTAGTACGGTTTGGATTAGTCCAATAGAAAAAGAGTGGGTCTAGATTAAGACATTTCTTAAGACATTTCCATCTAAGTCCCGTTTAGCGTCCCAAGCTAAAAAGTGGCCAAACATACACATTTTATATAAATTTCATAAATTAGGATAGTTAAGCCCATTAGAAAGGCATTTATTTAAAATGGAGCATGATATTCTCCTTAGAATCTAGGTTTCAAAGTTTCCACCATACCATTGTGTACCAACTTTGTTCAAAGGCATTAGCTGGTTCAAGTACTATGTGTGTAAATTTATTGCCGTGTTGCCCTCTGCTGGTAAATCTGAGGCGTATCTTTGAGTTCTCAGATTACAAAGAAAAATCACCTCACCATACCATAAAGGCACTACAGCTTTCATTACACAGATCAAAACACCAAGCTTTTATGTTTTAAATCCCAAAATACTAAAGCATGGTCATATGATATGATACCCTGGTGCTCATGGCATCTTTTACTGCTGGCTGTGGCCACTCAGCATCCTGAAAATGGGTGGATCAATAGCCCATTAAGTAGTGGCACACTGTGGGGAAGCTCGTCCTAGTAGGCCTAAATATCACTGAACTTGATATTTAAAGAACAAAATAAAGAAAGTTTATGCATTAAAAGTAATTTTATCCATGCTACTTTTAACCAATCTCAGATTATTTGCATGGGAAAAGGTAAGCATCCATTCCTGACAGCCCTAGAAAGGGTAATAAAAAAATGGTTGGGACAGTAATTTGTTAGTTATTATTTGAAGTAAAAAGAATTACAAAGAAAGAAAAATAAAAAAGGCATATCTATATCTAGAAAAATAAAAATATAACAATAAAACCTGTGACTATTATAGATAGGGTTGGGGCATGCCACAACTTAGCTTGGTTTTAAATATTGCACCACAACGGCAACCAAGTGACACACACTCTTGAAAAATCATGCATCACAGAACAAGATTGAGAAGAAAGGCCTGTACACTACACATAATAAATTGTGCCTTCCTCCAGTTACTTGGCTTGCAAAATATGTGTTTGGCTAAACGCATCTCCTGCTGCCAGCACCCACATCGTGGGTGATGGCTCAGAAAGGGCTACCATACATATGGGTAGAAATCACTTGAAGCCGCCAACTCTGTAGAATCTCCCCATGCATTGGCAGAAGGCACAGAATAAAAATTTAAAGAGCATACAGTGGCTGGAGTGTGTACACCTAATAGCTTGGAAAGAGGCATACCTGGGGACTCGGTGTTTGACCCTGAGTCACAGGATTTTTGCCCCAGTCTTAGGGTGATGGGAGATGCCTTCATGTTCTACACTGTTGTGATTATATTTATGATTCTGAATTAGTGCTGTGGCTATCATTATGTTTAGCTGATTCCCCTGTTTGAATGCATGTGACTCAATTAAGTGTCAAGGTTACCTTGAGGCCCCCTGTTAGAGCCATTTCAGTTACTACATAGAATATCAAGACAGGCTTTTAAAGGGTTAATATTTCAACAGTCTCAGGGTTAGCTCATTTAGAAAGACACCGAGTAGAGAAAGAAGGAGGCATATAATATTGATGACAGATTCAGAGTAGATGGAGGTGTAATACTAACCCCAAGGTGAATATGGAGTACTTAGTTTCTAAATGGCCTGGGCCAAAAAAATTTCACAGAAACTGTTTCCGCCTTTTACATTTGTCTGGAGTTTCACTTAGAAGTAGCTCCTGCAAATATGTTTTTAATAACATATTTGCTTGATTATAAGACATTACCTTGATTGTAAGATGGCCCCACCCACTAAACTTGTGATCTTGTTGAAAGTAAAAAAGAACCCTATGGGGGGGGGGACTCAAAACCACTGATTTTGCGATAATCATTACAAGTATAAATTCCAAGGTAGAAAATAGCATTGAGGGCACTGTTTTGTCCGTGACAACAGAAGAGGAGGACATAGTAGTAACTATTTGGGATGATTTAAAAGTAAGCAGACAATGCAAGAAAGTGTTGGAAGAAGCAAGCAGAGTGATGGGTGAGAATAAGAGAAACGCCACTTCTCCCGTAGTCCCTGGGTGAAACCCAGAGAGTTCCCAGGCATACACATTGGAGAGAGTTCTGAGGAGGACTACAAAAATGTCGAGTGGTTTGCAGGATAAAAATTATCAGTATAGACTAAAATCTTAATATGTATAGCTTGGATGAAAGAAGAGATACAGGAGATGTAACAGATACATTGAAATATTGAAACCATTTAACAAAGTACAGGAGGAAAGCTTATTTCAAAGGAGGAGCAATCTTGGCTGAAGAGGTCATAGTTTAAAACTGGAGGGTCAGAGGCTTCGATGTAATGCAAGGAAGTTCTACTTTACTAAGAGAGTAGCAGATAAATAGAACAGTCTCCCAGCAGTAGTAGTGGATGCTTATACAGTGAGGGAATTTAAACATGCATGGGATAGACATAAATCTATCCTCACCAGTAGGTCTGGTAGGAACTGCTAAGGAACTGTTAAGGGATTAGATCCCTTACATTAGGAAAAACTGGCAAACTAGATGGGCTGAATGGTTTTCTGCCATCAAATTATATGTTTCTGTGTTACAAAACTGGCTATTCTGAAGGTCCACTTGGGCATGTAGCATTCCAGCAAGCATATGCACAATCTCCTGTTTTGGCCTGACTAAGAAAACTATTAGGAATTAAAGGCACGCATGTCTTTTGTGTTGTTCTAAATTTAGAATATTTTTCAGTAGTGCAAATGTGCAACTTAAACCCAACTCATGAAAAGTATTTAAAGAACTAAAACACACTGCGCATATGCAGGGTCCGCTGCCCTGTGTACTTTGCGACAAACATTTTCTTATTATTTGCATTGCCCAACATCTTTGCTTTGCTTGTAGCATAAGTGTACAGGTAACACACACTCATGAATAGTATTTCAAGAATTGATACACTTTGTACAGTCCCCTGTTCTGTCTAATCTGTCACCATTTTTTTTATTAATTTCACCAGAATTTTGTCCAAAATTAAGAGGCTTTGCTGGTTGTGTAAACATGCAACTAAAACCCACTTCAGAAACAGTATTTGAAGAACTTGAACACGCTGAGCCTTTTTTGTCACAAACCTTCACTAATTTATTATTTTGTATTGTCGGAAATAAAATGTTTTGCTGGTAGTGTAAGCGTATTACTAAAGTACAACCTAAAAGAAAACAAGATTTTGGTGTCAGAGCACTTATTTATTTAATGCTTATCCGTTCCCTTTGTAAATGCTGACTGGTCAGAGTGAAAAAAAATAAGGAAAAAAAAACACAGGTTGTTGGACCCCTCACTCTTAGCCATAATCACTGAAACAGTTTATTATGGAACTCCTACACACAGTCCCTTCTCTATTCCCCTATGTACTTACAAACGGCTTACATTTCTTTTAATATGACCTTTGTCGAATCTGGTCAATCCAGTTAACCGTTAGCAAATAGACTCAAAAGCCTATCAACAATGATTGCTGAAATAGATTATGTAGATACAGATTATGTAGGCTTGCTTCAACATACATATTACATATGAATACATGGGTAGTGCTGGTACCTGATGGAACAGAGGTAACTTTGGATGCAATATTGTGCCACCTTCTATTAGGATTTCTGGGATACACTACAGTAGAATTATCTGCACAGAAAAGATTATGAAGACAAGTTAACACCCTTCACAAACAGCTCTTGCTAAACCAGGCATAGTTTATTTCATCTACTATTGCACATATGCCTCTACTAACCTTGTGCAGTGCCTGACCCCCACAAAGGAGCAGTAATAGAAGTGACATTGTTCTTCCGCCATCTTTTGGTAATTTTAGGGTAATGCTGTGTACTGTTTTCTGCGTATAATAAAGCATCAAGTCATTTCACAGCTGCCCTTGATAAAAAGATTATCTAATGAAATAGTTACTTAAAATAACTAACTATATATTATGTGCAGATGATCCACTCAGAATTAATACAATTTTATTTTGCACAACAAAATAAGTTGTTACTCACCCTGCCTAGTAGCTTTTACAAGTGGAGATGCAGTGCTATATGTCAGAATGGGTACACTGCTTTTCCCTCCCATTATATCAGTGATATTGTAGGGATTTATGGTGATAGCTGAAGATTATAGAAAGTACAGTACAGATCAAGATGTAGAGTATTACAAGTAAAAATACACGTTAAATAGAAAATGTTTTCTGAGCACAATTAATAGCAGTATTTCTTAGATAAAGGCCTGGTCTTGGGTATTCTGGTGTCCTAGTTCTAGTTATTTACTGCCCAATCCTACATGCGCTTACTTGCTAACACAAGAAAGAGTCTGGTGGCGATATCCACCCACTATAGGCTGCCTAGGGCTAGCTTCCTACATGCAGCTAGCTCTACTACTTGACAAAGCTACTCTTCATAAGAGGGAGAGACCTGAGTAGCCTTCAATGAGAGGTTCTTAGGTATGCAGCCAAGCTATATGGTAGGGACGTCCCGTTTTTAGATTAGATTAGGGTCATAACCAAACTAAGTAGTGACTATATGCAAAATTAGCACTTTAGCCACAAAAAATGTGTCTTTAACTTTTAAAGCCATCATTATATTTGTAATGTCTCTTTTCATAGGTGCTTTAATGTCTATTACTAATAATACATTCAGTTGAACTTAAATGTATACATACCATAACCTAAAATCTCCATTTGTTTTGCATATTGTCTAAACTACTCTCCTACATCCTCTCAAACAAAAAGAACATTTAACTTATTACCTTGTACTATGCCAGTAACAGATAGATTGGCAATAACATTCAAATCGGTTCCATTGCTATGTTGGCCCCTACTGGTGCTGCTTAGGGTTATTTCTGTAATGCTATCTGCACAAAAACAAATTATGAAAAAATACTTTAGTATGAGTGATGTCTCGTAGACAGGGAAAAAGGAAGAGTTGATAAGTTAGGAGGAGAGTTTGAATTTCAACCAGAAGAGTGTTGCAATAGTCAAGATGGGAAACGAGTTTTCGTGGATTATTGGGTGAGGAATGGGCAGATACGAGAGATGTTTTTTAGGTGCACGCGGCAGGATCTAGCAAAGGACTGAATGTGAGGAATATAGGAGAGGTCTGAGTCAAGGATGACCCCAAGGCATCAGGCCTAGTTAGTGGGAGAGATAGTTGTGTTGTTAATGGTGATAGAGAGATCAGGTACTGGGTGGAGTTGGAACGAGGGACGATAATGGGTTCAGTTTTAGAAAGATTAAGTTTCAGGTACATTGTGACATCCATGAAGAAACAGCAGAAAAGCATTTGATAATACAGGGACATGAGAGACGGAGCGAGATCAGGAGAAGACAGGAAGATTTGGGTATCATTTGCATATAGATGATACTGGAGGCCATACTGCATATAGATGATACTGGAGTTGATTAGTTTGCCAAGAGATGAAGTATAAAGAGAAAATAGCAGAGGGCCAAGGAGTGATCGTGGAAGAGGTGATGATGTCTTGCCAGAAAAGCTGACATGGTTAGATAGATATGAGGAGATCCATGAGAAAGCTGTATCTCAAATGTCTGTAGAAGAAAGTGAGTAAAGAAGAAGGTGGTTTATCAACAGGATCAAAAGCAGCAGAGATCCAGGAGTATTAGAAGGGAGAAGTGACCTTTTGCTTTGGTAGAGAGCAAGTCATTGGAGACATTTGGAGTGATTTCAGTAGAATGAAGGGGTTTAAAATCAGACTGTAGAGGATTAAGGCAAGGAGGGAATTAGAGGAGAGGTAGTACGTAAAGCAACTGTGCAACTGTTCAAGCAAAAGGAAAAAGCAAGCAGGGATGGGGTGGTAATTAGTCAGACAGATGGGATATAAAGAAGGAATTTTTACAATGGGAGTGATTAGTGCATGCTTGAAGGCTGTTGGTATAGTTCCAGATGATAGAGAAAGATTAAATAGGTGGGTAAGTGATTGACAAAGCGATTGGGATAGAGACTTTGCGAGATGTGATGGGGCAAAGGGGATAGGTTGTTGGGTGAGAGGAAGTGGCAAGCTCTTCAGTTGTAGGGGAAAAGGCTGTTAGTATGGGATGAGCAGGGGGAGTGGTGGTCGGTGGTGTAGGAGGGGTTTGCAAAGAAGAGAGGTATTGTCAAATAGTTTCAATCTTGGCTTTGAAGTGGGTAGCAAGATCTTTGGCAGTGAAAGAGTTTTGTGGTGTGGGTATGGAGGGACAAATGTGTCGTGCATTGGAAGAAATGGAGGGCATAAGAGTAGAGAAGTAGAGTTGTTTGTAGTGAGTAAATTCTTTGCTGGAGTTGGCGTTCAGCAGTGCGGTGTGTGATTTTGGTATGCCATAAACATGCCATAAACATAACATACGGTAACGGGTTATGCTGTTGAGAGATGAGGCAAGTGTATGCTGTTGAGAATTGAGACAAGTGAGGAAATGGTTACTATGGAAGATAAGACAGGTTCCAGTGAGGCTGACAGTTCGGTAAGGGTAGTGGGCAAATATGAGATGAGCACTGCAACGTTGTTTTGTAAGTGGTTAGTACTGAAGAAAAGGTTAGAAGGTAGTTGTTAGACAGAGGGAAGGGAGAGATGGAGAAATCTGAAAAGGGAGCATGACCTAGAGAAAACCAGATCAAGATCAAGGTCTGTCCCTTTTTTGTTTCTATACCCATAGTCCTTTGATCTTTCCTGACTGGCCCAATTATGATTGATTAATCTGCAGATAAGCAACATGAGGAGGCTCTTCCAGTAAGGTGGGTAGCCATGCCTCCAGCCCTGCCTACTTCAGATGCCAACCCACTTGCCGCTGTGCTTGTCCTACTCCTACCCCTCTCTGCCTCTTGTCACACCCCTATAATATGATTTTAACACCTGAAATGCAGAGGGCCATTTGTACCTGGTGTTTTAAACCACAGCATGAGTGTGTAAATGTTCCACCTACATACAGAGCATTCTTGCTATGGGGCATGTTCTTGTAAGAAATATCTTAAAATCACCACAGCTCACTGATATTTTACCACAATACTCTCATTTTGACACGTTCAAATTTCAACCAGATTAATTTCTTTGTTGCCACATACTAACCCTGTTGGGATACAGTGCTGTAGTGAATTTTCCACATACATTTTTATGGAAACTTAGATACTGTTTCCATACAGTATTAGAAAAATAACATTGTAAGTCTGACTAAACTGCTCTGTTGCCCTCTATCAGTGCTGCTGGTGTACAAAGAGAATTATAAGTTCAACAATATGGTTACTTGAGCTGTGTTTAATATGTTTCTAGACATACAATCTCCATTTGGTCTAACCTACACTTCAGATTTTTTAAAAATAAAATCCAAACTGTTCATACATATTACCTTGTGTGGTGCTAGTAACAGATGGATGGACAGTGGCAGAAGTCAGATCAGATGCACTACCACGTTGCCTTATACTTGTGCTTCTGTGGTACATTTCTGCTATGCTGTCTGCTCAGAAACATTCAAAACAAAAGAAACCTTGCATATCACATTCCTTACGGTTTTACAGCATATGTCGACATGTGTCATGTGGGCACCTACCAACCTTGTGCAGTGACTGTAGCAGGTAATTGATTAGAATAAGCCACAATGGAAGCACTGCTCCTTCTGCCTGAACTGCTAAAATACAGCTCTTTGCTGTTGTCTGCATACAATAAATAATGAAGTCACATCATCAAGATAATACAATACAGGTTTAAAGGATTTAGCAAATATCTAAATGGACATTTGCGTTACGGTAATGTATAAACCAGGGCCATAGCTGTAAACCTTTCAAGTGCAGTCCTGATTTTCAGGAGTCACCCCACTGTCCTGCTTTCGTTAGCAATGGAGATCATGGGCTTGTTGGGGAGATTCTTTTTCTCCCTTCAGTCCAGGGAGCTATAACATCAATGGAGCACAGTACATAAACAGTACAGACCTCCATTAAAGGTCCCACATGACCTCCTGTCACATGCCTGACCTCATCCATCTCTGTTCCTCCCTCCCTCACTACCTCTAGCTAAGCCCTCAATACAGGTTTCCTGATCTGGACACCAGGAATGTTGGGCGTTAACCTTCAGGTTTATTTATTATCCACTACCCCACTGCACATGGATGGGGGGAGAAGAGGGAAATCTTCTCATGGTTAATAGTGAGTCCAGAAGACTCCTGTATCTTTTTATTTATTTACTTTAGTTTAGGAGGGGAGCATTCTCATTTCCCCAGCAAACTAGTAAACAACTCAATACATTTTGATGGTGCAGGGCATCACCCAGAGAGTTCCCAAGTATGCTAATGTACAAATACTTATACTGTATTTACAGGTTTGTCCTCAGGGTTTGTGGGTCTGAAGCAGAGAGGTGAGATATTACGATTATTAGACTTGTGCATTTGGATTTGTACAAATTGTAAGGAATTTTGTCTGAAAACAAGCATGAACTCCCAAAGAAACAAAAGAAAATGAAGGAGAAAGCTCCAAATTGTCTTTCGAATTTAATTGATTTTTCCTCCCTCTACGGGCTGGTGCCTCCACGCACACCACAGAGACAACCTCTCCCTGATTGGAGGAATAGGGATAGAGGTTGTCCCCGTGGTGTGCGCAGAGGTTCAGTCCTGCTGTAGAAGTACTCTGAAAGGAGAGATACTTCTCCAGTTCTCCGGGTCACAGGAGTCTTGACACACCCTACTCACCGCTCATTTTCCCCTTTAAATAGGAGTGTTTACCGCAATGTCATTTAAAAAATAAGTCACTTAACATCTTTATTAAGCCTATATTTTCATATTATACATCTGTCATGTCAGTGTGGTACCTACCAACCTTGTGCAGCCACTGTAGCTTGTACATGAGTGGCATAAGTCACACTGCTACCTTGACTTCTGTCAGTACTGCTAGGATACAGAGCTGTACTATTGTATGCACACAAGAGACCATTAAGTCACATTGTCAATATTATATAACATAGGTATAAAAGACTGCTGTCTTATATAAACTGAGATTGTTATTAGACATGGTTTATATAGTCACAACTCTACAAACCTTGTGCAGTGACTGTAGTTGGTAAGACAGGTGTGTAAATCAAGCTTGATGCAATGTTATGTTGCCTTCCACTGGTACTGTTGGGGTAGTGCTCTTTATGATTATCTGCACACAGAATCCAGAGCTTGTTACTGTTTAGTCTTAAGTTCTGTGCATACATAATTGTAAGCACTCATCAAGAAAATGCATTTTAGTTGTCAATATCACCATACAAAACAAGCCCATAACTGACTTATATTCACTGTTAAAATAAATATAATTAATATCACATCTGCTTTTAAGTGATCTGTTTATTTAGAACAAATGAGGCATATTATTAAATCTACAGCTAAAATGATTCCAGGATGATTCCAATACTGTATGAATAGCAAACATCCAAGGAAAATACCCTTACAGTCTACAGTATACATCTGTTTATATTATGTATCATCACTGGTGTTACAGCTGCCTAACTGGGCCACTTGGGACGTAGGGATCATGGGAAGATTCGGAAGATCCTTTCATCTTAATCAACTTGGCCCACTAAGCTATGAAATGAGTTGAGGTCTTCTGCAGCATAGACCTCAGTCATAGCTCCCATGTGGTCTCCCCACAATGCTGTGAAGATGTGCAATCATACAAAAATCCAAGCCTCATACAGGAACTGATCACTAAAAACAAACTGGGTGGCTGGCACTAACCTAAGCATCCCAACATCCAGCTAGATGGATTAATTTTAAAATGTTTGCAACAAAACTCATGAAGGCTGCAACATATAGGAAACGTTGCCCATTTTCAGCAAATTCACAATCGGGTACCCATGTGTACATATGAAACAAATGGAACAGCCTTCTAGCAGGAGTGGTAGACGCTCATACATTGAGTAAATTTACACATGGGATAGGTGTAAAGCTATTCTGAATCTAACAGAAGGTTGAACACTGATTAAGGTCCTTAAATCAGATAAAATTAGCAGACTAGATGGGCTGAATGTTTCTTATCTGCCATCAAATTCTGTTTCTAATTATGTATTATATCTTTACTGCATATGAATATGCAACACATTTAATTATTGTTAAGTGACCTAATTTACTATGTAGATTTATACTTGGTAGGCTCACACTAACCTTGTACATTGTCTGTACTTTGTAGAAATGGAGTGGTATATACGGCTCTGGATATTTTAGTATATTCCTCTCTATAGTTACTCTGTGATGTATTGTCTGCACAGAAAGGAATATGAAGACATTTAATTGACACATACCAACAAGTTTCTCTGCATTCAACAAGTTACTAAAAATCTATTTTTCTTAGGTAATGATAACTATAGATCTGACTTGCCAACAATTTGTTTCTGAACCTTTTTCTGCCCAGACTGCTTCCTTTTTTAAGTTGTTCTGCATGACTTTTTCCCATTTTTTTCTTGTTCTTTTAGCCCTGTCCCTTGTTTTATTTACTTGCATTAAAGTGGAAGGAACTGCACTTTAAAAAAATTGCTTCTGAAGACTAGTTTGCTCCCTATCATTCTCTGCTTGCTCCAGTCCTGACTTGGGTCTGTTTTTGCACCTCTTTTCTATCCAAGCTATTTCACAATCCTTGAAATCCAAAATGATAGGTTAGTGTCTGCAGTTGGCAGGAAACACTAACACAGATACTAAACCTATTCCTGACTCCACTGATCGTTATGTTCTGACAGATCTCAGTGTTCTGGCCCTGTCATAATATGCAGTATTAACTAATTACGGAATTAGGGTTTAAATGCTTACCTCGAACACATAGCTCCACTGGTACAGTATGTTCTTTGTGTCCATTGGTAATAACACACCAGTACCATCCACTATCCCCCAGTTTCAAATTAGTTATAATGATGTGGTAGAATCCTTTGGATTGATTGTAAGCATCCAAGATAATTTTACCTTTAAACCCATTTTGGATAAATCCATTAGAATCTACTAGGCGCAGGCAGCCAGTCTCTCTCCACTTACACCAATACACCAGAGCATCGGTGCTAAATTCTTTTGGAATGTTGCAGGCAGCTGAAATGGATCCACCAATCAAGCCATATAGTGCTTTAGAAGTTGTAGGTCTCATGCCACCTGAAAACAAAAAATCTGTATATATATGTAAAACATTTTTTATGTGTGAATAGAATTATTTTTTTAAACAAAACAACACAGATTTAATCACAGTTTTACAGGTATATAAATTGATTCACTGAAAAAGCAATTGCCGGATCACCTGTAGACCATCTGATTGGGTCATGGATCGGAAAACACGAGCGCCCCCTAGCGTACCCATACCGCATATCTCAACACCCGGAGACTGTTTTCTAAGGGTTGCAGCTGTGTCTTCTAAATATATCTAAAAGGGAAGTCCTAACCCATTGCTATCATTTTTTTTCACCTATATCACCCTCTATATTGGTTCTCACACCTCTTTTTGGGTCATGGATCGGTCAGCAACAGTGGCACCCCCATTATCACTGTAGTGACTTGGGGGTGATATTAACTGACTAGGCACGTCACAGGTCCTCTAGGGCCATTTTATGTAACTTCTATAACTGTGTTCTTTTGTGTGTAGGCATTTATTTTATTTTTTTATGCACTAAATTATGTCACTGCATTTGAAAAACTGTTACATTTCTGTAAATTTGTTTAGGTTTTTTAACAAATGTCTTTCATGTAAGGATAAGTTTACAAATAAAAGGTGCCATATTAATATACTTACAGTATGTTTTTTCTACTTACCACTGTTAACATAAATATGAACATCCTTCCAGTCTAATCCCTCTTCGAATGACCCAGTGCCACAACGATAGAAACCAGAGTCTGTGCTCTTAAGATTTTTGAGCAGGACACTAAATCCAATTTTGTTTTCATGCTCTTCAATCAAGACTCGCCCCCAGAGAGCTGGGTATACAAGTCCATCGTTATTCACTATGGTGAAACAGCCAGTTCTTCCCATTTTACAAAAGTACTTGATACGTGAAGTAGCCTCCCGAATTGTAGGGCAATAAATATTGAGAGACCCTCTTGGTGATCCGAAGTAAAACTCTGAAGAAGGAATTCTTCCTGTGGATATAAAAGTTTATTTGTTAACATAGGTGGTTCCACCATGTAAAGTAACTAAGCAGCTGGTTATGATGAAAACAGGTGGTACCATAAATCCCCTTCCATTTAGTCTACCTCTACCCTAAAACATTTAATTCTAGCCATTGTAATAACTGAACTGCTTTCTTAAAAATGATATAACATATAATGCATTACATATAGCTTGTCAAATAGATTTCTAATCATAGTGTATATTTTTTTTTTTAATTCCCTCGCAGAGCCACTTTGGACTGGGCTAATGTTTTGCCACTTTGGACTGGGCTAATGTTTTGCCATAATGAGATATGGCATGTTGAGCAACAAAATGTGAAAAATCAGTACCTTCTAAAACATTCAGGGTTACTTTGTAATAATAGGCATTGTTGTTGGAACCAATACCGCATCGGTAGTGTCCAGAATCCTCATGCTGTAATTTTGTCATCTGCACCTGGAAGCTTCCTCTAGTAACCTCAAGATAAGTTCTGTTTACATGGCCCTCAGCTGTATAACCACTGGTGGATATGATGGTGTAACATGCATTCCTGTACATCTTGCACCAATACTTTCTTCCATGGATGTTGGCAGAAATATTGCTGTAGTAACACGATACTGTCACAGAATTTCCAAAGCCTCCTGTTATTTCTTGGGGTCCCACAAGAAATCCACAAACCGCTGTATGATAACAATGAGTTAGACCTTTCAATTCTAATATCTTGTTTACAATAAACATAGATGTTTATTAACAGACATCCTTCGCAATATAAAATTTGATCTTCTTATTCCTCATGCCAAAGAAAATATGGATTGATGTTAAGTAGAGCTCTCCATTGTGTTAAGGCACATGCCAAACCCACCAGAAAGAGGATTCCTTATTTTACCATGTTGAGACAATACATTTCAACACGTGTTTTTTTATCATACACGTAGTAAACAAAGATCTAAATCCAAAATCACCAAGAACTGATTGCCTTAAGACATATACATCTGGAAAAACTAAATTTTCTAATTTATACGGTTATATTTTTCTAAATAATGTAGTTTTGAGGGGGAAAAACAGGCAACTTACCATGTAGAAGCAATGGCAATAAAGCAACGGTTACCATATTTTCCAAGAAGTTCAGTCTGGCCTCTGGCAACTATGATATTCCTAGCATGTAATGGAGATTGAACTGAAGTAAGCAGTCAGGCAAAGCCAGTATATAAAATTTCATCTACAAGATAAGGATCCATCCTGCCTTGTATCAACGGTTCAGGCTGGTGGTGGTGTAATGTTGTGGGGGACATTTTCGTGACACACTTTGGACCCCTTAGTACCAATTGAGCATCATTTAAACATGACAGACTACCTGAGTATTGTTGCTGACCATGTCCATCCCTTTTTTGACCATCTTCTGATGGCTACTTCCAGCAGGATAATGAACCATGTCACAAAGATCACATCATCTCATACTGGTTTCTTGGGCATGAGAATGAGTTCACTGTACTATAATCATCTCCACAGTCACTATTTAGATATGGTGGAATGTGAGATTCACATTATTGATGTTCAGGCGACAAATATGCAGCAACTGTGTGATGCCATCATGTCCATATGGACCAAAATCTCTGAAGAATGTTTCCAGCACATTTTAGAAAGTATGCCACAAAGAAAGAAGACAAAACCCGGGGTCCAACCCGGTGCTAGCAAGGTTTACCTAATAAAGTGGCCAGTGAGTGTATTTCTCACATACACATTGATTCACATATACTATTATATATTAATTAGTATTGGAAACCATGTTGATTTCAGTTTTAGTAATATACATACAATCAATATAGACATGAGTAGATTCAGATAATTAACTCCTCTATTACCAGACATTACACACACAGTCACACAAACAGACAAACACAGTGAGAAACAGACAAACGCAGTGAGAAACAGTCAAACACACATACCTGGTGCTGGCTGCAGCTGACACTAAGCTTGGTGTGAAGAAGGGACCCAGCTTATCAAAGGAGGCTTCTGAACTCTCAGGCAATCAGGAGAGTTGAGAAGTCTCTCTTGATTGGCTGAGACCTCCTTCATTCAGACTTCTAATTCTGAGAATACCATTGCAGGACTGTCCGGGACATGTGGTTACCCTAATGTCAATACCTGACCATCACAACTATATGATCTGCTGTTACTCCTAGACTTTTCACTTCACAATATAAGCAATGTCTAGCAGGGCAGACATTTCATGAACTGACTTGTGACATAGGTGGTGTCCCATGCTATCCCATGTCGAAAGTCTCTTAGCTCTTCAATACGACGCATCCTACTGCCAATATTTGCCTATGGAGATGGCTGCCTATGTGCTGCCTATGTACTTAATTTTATACATCTGTTAGCAATGGGCATGGCTGAAACACCTAAACTAAAAAATTAGGAGGGTTGTCTGCATACTTTTGGTCATTTTGTGTATGTGAATACTGGATGTCTATAACAGTAACCCCCATGTTTTGCCCTTTACTCCCTATGCCCAGTGGAAGCTTAAAAGGTTTTAACAGAAGGAGCATTCGACCCTGAGTTATATTCCTGCTTCAATGCAGGTGACTCAATAAAGAGTATCTTTTTGGTATTGCAGCCTTTTGGTTAACATTAGGTGACTCACTTCGTAGAACATTCATGATTGGCTATTAAAGGGTTAATATATCAAGAGTCTCAGGGCCAGCTAATTTAAAAAGCTGCAATCTCACAGCCCCAATAATTACATTAGTCATCAACTAACAACCCCAAACCAAGCAATAAAATAAAAAGATAATATCGAGGTACCTACCTATTAATATTCCTCTTCTATATACTCATGAAGTGGGTGCAGTTATTTCATCAAGACTACACTTTTGTATACAGTCTATGATATAAATCATGGGGAAAAAACTGGTAGTATTTTCAATTTGCACGTGCACTCTTATACTCTATAGTATGCTAATCAAATAAACCTTAGCAGATCTGACATTTTATTGTTTCCCTTGAAAGCGTAATCATATAAACACAACATAAAAAGTTGAAAGAAGCTTTTTTATTTTCTGTGGCAATAAAGTTAGTTCCTGCTTTTGTGTCACGACAAGTCTTCCTGGCACAAAGAAGTAAAATGTTATATGATTATTAAATTATTTCTGGGTTTGAGCATTCCATAGAATAGGATTGGTGTTTATAATTCTGTGTTTAGTGTTAAATTTAGCTGAGTAGGTGGAAAAGCACCTTTAATCAGGTCTAAGTTGGAAATTAAAGAAGAGTTGCTTTGCTTAGTTATTATTAGCCTTTATTATTAGTTTTTAATAGTCAACGTGAAGACAGATTACCTAATGAAATAGTTCAGCAACCTGCGGTGAATTATGTTGTGCTCAACCCTACCATGGGAAGTTTGGATCCATAACATCAATCTGTGCTTCAGCTTGATAATATATGGCATGGTAAAGTAGGTCTATAATAAATATGTTTTTCCGGTTCAAATGATCTTGAACTCAACCAAGATTTATTTAATTAACAATTACATTTTGTTTGGCAATAAGAAATGTGCTTTGTCTTGTTCAAAAAACCTTGTTCAACTGTGCCCTTGAGAGTCTAATTTCTAAATGCTTGATCTTAATGTTGTCTACAAACATCTATTTATGTTCTAAAATCTTGATCATATTCTCATGCTTCATTTCTGCATTTTCTATATAGCCTCTAGAGTACAAAGTACGATCATGGCGTTCAATATCCTTAAACCATTAGCACTTACCTACCTTAGTTCAAGTATAAACTCCTTACAAAGAGTATGACATATGTTTTCAAGCCTTTATATCTTCCCTGTATTTCCAATTTCAGAACAGGAGGACAAAAAGAGAATGATCATATTGTGATGTCATATTTTGGGACCCATAGATTACAGTAAATTATTCCATCTCAATCTTGGCTGTGTCCAATTCCCTTGTATGTCAATTTATAATGGACACATTAAATCACTTCTCCTTATAACACATCTCTTTAAGACACGCCTCTATTGAAAATTACATGTGGGGATTACCAAATATAAAGCTTGTAGCTATGTTGAAAAGAGACCCAGTAGAAGTGCTAGAGGTTAATACAGTAAATGAACAAGCATGTAATAGACATAAAGCCACTTTAAATTGGATAGACAAGCTTCACCAGGAGTTCTCTAGGTCAAACCCGGAGACTTCCCAGGTGTGGTCTTAAGGCAGTCTGTTGAAGCTGTGCTGGTTCGGTACAGCTTCCATAGAGTAAATGAGATGGTTGGTAAGACCTCAGAGACCTCCTATGTAATCAGCCCATTGAGCAGCCTAAGAAATACAAAAACTTGTCATTTATTTTATGAATTTTACAAACAAGCTGAGGTATCCTCCAATGCAAACTTCCGCTTACTGGTCATTCCAGTGCCAACAATAAAGACTGCATATTAAGGAATTTAGAAAGTACTTACAAAGTTTTGTTGAAGTTGTAGGTGCTACAAATAGCCAATCACTGGCAGCAAATCCATGGGAGCACCTTCTGCACATGTGTGGGGGTCAGTGGCATATCTATAGGGGATGATGAGCAGTGAGGCTGCCCTGGGCGTAGAAAGCAAGGGGGCGCGGCTGTGCGGGTTCAATGAGGGTCAGCAAGACCGTACCGTTGCCAAGCTGATACTTCCGTTCTGCTGCTGCTGCTGTGTCTGCAATGTCAGTCCCTAACAGAACAAGGTGGTCACTGAGATCCAGACCAGTGACACCTATTAGGCAAAAAAGAATAGCCTAAATTGGGATCCAGACCAGTGACATCTATTGGCCCAAAATAGCCTAAATTGAGATCCAGACCAGTGATACCTTAGTAAATATTTATTAATAATAATAAATGGGGGGGCAAAATGTTTTATAATGTATTATTAATGTTCAAAATATGTCACACACTGATTCCAAGTAAAGTTTAGTATATGTTACATATACTACCCTGCATATAGATACACACATATGGCAGACTCACAATGGGATTAGGTCAGAAATTGGTAAGAGGCAGTAAGAAAGAAAGTAACAATCGTATTTTGCCACTGTCCTGGTGCTGTTTAAAATCAATGAAGGTCTATGCTGGTAGTGTGGTCTCTAGAACTGTGTGCCACAAGGTGACAACTAAAATTGGTTGGGGCAACACCTCTGGCCCACTCACTTCTGGTGCAGGCCCTGCTGCCTTTTTGCTATATACCTTGGCACCTCAAATGTTGGGGTTATGCAAGATTACATTGCGTTAATTACACCAGCAACCACTTAGCCAGCCATGAAGGTGGTCAAATGTACTAAAGAATGTACAAGGAAAATTTGCTTGGGCAGAAAAAAATAATGCCTGACTCACCCACAACTGTTATATCTGCCTGATATTACCACTACATTCCTATTGCTTTGAATTGTGTATGTTACCAGTAGTTTTCATGTAGGAGATGTAGGGGCTTTTGTTCAAAGAGACAAAGAAGCTGTTCATAACAAAATGTTTGAAGGAAAATCCTGATTACCAAAAGTCTCAGAAATGGAAACAAGTTAGTATTGCTTCCTCTAAAGTGCCTCCTATAGTTTCTCAGCATTGGTCATCTGATCTCCTCATGTCTATTTCTGGGAAACAGGAATTAGCATATTAGCCAAATTATGGCCACAGCAAACCAGAGAACCAGCCCAAACATGGTTGGGGTTAGAGATGTGGCTAGAGTAAGGCTTTCACAAGACCTAATGACAGCTGTTTATAAAGCATAATAATAACGTATTTATGGTGGAAATTAGCATTTTCAATGCGTTTGCTATTTCCTTATAGCCACTTTCAATGGGAGTATACTACAAATTTTTCTCATATGAATTCATAGGGATACCAATAATTGTACCACACACATATATTTACCATTGTTTTACTTGATAAACCTTTTGTTTGCAATTGTTTGATTTCCATGAGAGTGTGTATTGTTTAAAAAAATCAATAAAAGGGTTAAACATTAAAGACAGTTTTTTACACCCTTCTTTGCTTATAATTACCAAGGGTGTCAATGTTAGTGGAGTGGACTGTACACTAGAGCATTTGTTGATTATACTATTCTTGATTGTCATTATATGTGTGTGTGTTTTTATTTTTTTTGTATTTTAAGTGCTTTATACCAAATTTTATACCAAATCAGCACTGTTTTGAAAAATACACAGAGACTTCTGTTATCATTTCTATGAGCCATAATCGGTCTAAAATGTATATAATATTTGCTGTTTTGTCGTGTTCTGTCAAATAAAATGTAATATAACGCCTGGAGTTAATTATTAAGGATGTCATCAAAAACTATAGTTCCTCTTTTCATGTCTGTCAGGGGTTTCCCATCATTGAATCCTGTAATTTACTTCAAATAAAAGCTTCATTCACAATTATTTCCCTAAACTCTAATTCTTAGTGTTATTCATATGTTGTTCCTTAAAATGACATAAAGAAGTAACATATTAGATTCAGTTCTGATCTCATCTGGCCATTTCAAAGGAAATTGTACAAACAATGGAGGTTTGTGCTATTCAAGCACACAACCCAACACAGGTGTCTGCACAGATACCCTGGAGAATCTAAGCCAGTCTTACTGCATATCGCTGCCCTCAAAGATTAGAAGAGCACACTGGGGCAAAAGCTTAGTAAAGCAAGAATTAAAGAAGTTGTGGGAGTTGAATCCAGTATCAACACATGGTAACGGTACAAGCACAAGCCGGTAGCCAAGAAACCTACTCTCTTCAAAGGACAGATCCTGAGACGTGAGGGTTGTTATTCTTTGCCATACGGTGTTTTGGTGTCATCCTAACCTGTTATACCAAGATAGAGGTTGGAATCTAGGGCTGGGTTACTGCAAATTAGACACAGGCTACACTTTTGGGAGGGGGTATTGTGAAAGTGGGCATTATTGTCTAAATTGTGCTATTGCACTTTGTATACAATCCTAAGTTATGATCTGTGTTCTTACATAGTTTATAGTTACTAATGTTATAACATCACATAAAATATACACTGCTACAATATACCGGTATAATGAACAGCACCAGAATGAACAGTAAAGGGGAGGGGCTAGCTGAATACAACCTGACTATGGGAGCCCAGCAGGGACAAATAACATGATAGCCAGTAGCAAACAGCATATAAATCAAAACAGATGACAATCCTGTTCAAAGAAGCATACAATCTATTACCCTAATGATCTTAACCTGCATCCTGAAGAAACCATCGATCCTCCTTATTTTCAAATCTTTATGCCGCTGCAGTGCTGCTCATCTCATTCCCCCATTCTGTTAGCTGACAATAAGCACATAAGAGCATGGCTCTTCTCTTTTGATCCCAGTATATTTTAAAATATGCTAATCTTATTGTTAAGTTAATTGGTTGGGAGTAGCAGGGCTAGTGCTAGAAGTGGGTGAGACTGGCTCCAGAAGTGGGAAAGATTGGTCATCTCCATCCATCTGTCTTACAGGAAGAGCCATCTCAGAGTTCTCAGCCTCAAAGCATGGCAAGGTTGCCACATGGCACCAGTAGCAACAGCACAGACCTCCACTGATTTTTTAGATCCCTGGGCCATGTGACGGAAATGCCTTAAGCCCCCCATTTAACACTCCCCTCTCCCCAAACTTACCAGTGCTTCTGATTCCATGGTGTGTTGTCCGGGCAGCGTGTAGACGTCTACGCGATTCACGTAGACAACTTCCGCTGCAGCCGGAAGGAGGTGCGGTTAGCAGCAGGGGTTGTCTGCGTCCATCACGCAGACCTTCCCTGGCTGTCAGTGAGAATTCCGCGCACTGGAACTCTCCTCACTGACAGCGGGGGAAGGTCTGCAGACAACCCCCACTGCTAACCGCACCTCCTCCCGGCTGCAGCGGAAGTTGTCTACGCAAATCGCGTAGACATCTACACCCTGCCCCGGCTTCAAACCGGGGAATTAGAAGCACTACTAGCATGTGGTCTCTATCTGAATTCATGATGCATCATTTAATGACTGAGAAGGCTTTGGAAAAATCTTACTGATTTAAAGTTTTGTTGAAAAAAGAAAAACAAAAAAAAAA
>VKOC01027108.1:0-16951 GCA_009364415.1 Spea multiplicata
AGGTGAGTAAAAGATTTTTCAAATAAAAGTCATAAAATGTGGGTTTTTTCAATTTTTCACCATGTTTTTTTTTTATAGTAAATAAAATGATATGATCAAAATAATGGTATCTGAAGAAAGCTCATCTTGTCCTGAAAAAACAATATATAACTTGTGTGGGTACACTAAATGGGTGAGGAGAAAATTACAGCTGAACACAAGTACCACAAAAGTGTTAAAACAGCCTCGGTCCCACAGGGTACAAAAATAAAAAATAAGCCCCGAGCTTAAGGGGTTAATTCCCTTGGCAGTCCTATTGATGGGATTAGTTAAATAATGGGGCTATCTGTGCTATCTTTGTTTGACAGCCAGGCTGGAGCCATCTCTGAGTACCTTTGGGCCCTGTATGACAGGTCATTCTGTCACAATGGGCATACACGAAGGCTCGGCACTCGGATAGAGCACATAGCAACCGCGGTGGCAAGGAAATCAATACTTCAGGTGTGGATGTGGTCAGAAGACCCCACAATAGCACTCTTTATTGCACTTTATTTAAATGGACTAGACAAATGCTATACAAGATAAGGAAAATATTAGCCTCCCTAGCCCTGGGTTGTAGCTCAACAACTGAAATATTGTTGCAAGTTTCTCATTTTAATTGGCTATTATAAAAAATCACTATTTTTCTTATGGTTTGGCCATTATCATTGTGCACATTGTGGTGTGATCAGGTAATACAGTAATTTACTGCTTACTTGAGAACAGTCATTCATTAGCTTTTAGTCAGGAGCGGTGAACTGCTCTATACAGCTGTATTCTTTATTTTCTGACACCACTAGAATTAGTCAGGTCTATTGAATCAAGGTCAATATTTCATGACTGTAGAGCTGGCGGTTAACTCCAGAGGACATGATAGTACACCCTCCAGCTTGGCACAGAAGATGATACATCATTGTGGCCTGGTCTCTTCTCTGCCAAAGCAATCCAGTTTTGCTAGCTTCGCACTAACAGTTCTTGTGCCAAGTGCCATTACACTGAAATGGAATCAAAAAGAATCTCTGATGATCTCCCTGCAGCTGATTACATACAGTGTGATTAGGAAATCAGGGCTCTTCTTTATTGTGATTTAGTGTGATTAGCAGTGATAACAAACCACAACAAATACAAATATTATTAATAACAATAATAAATATTGAAATTGATCCCATTCATGATGTCATGAAATAATTAGGGATACTTCCTTGTCACAAAAGAGTTCCATGGGATCCACAAAGCCCCCAATGGGGATTTATAGTAACTTATGAAAGAGCAGAGCAAACAAAAGTTGAGAAAAAAGTGAAACAATAAAAGAAAAATAAACATTTTGTTTAAAAAAAATCAAGACATCTTCTAGTAGATCTAAACTAAAAAAAAATTCAAAAAACCCTTTCAGTGCCCACTAACCCAAATGTTTTTAAAAAATGGTGTTAATTTCTGTAGTTACTTGATGACAGGAGAGGAGTGGTTTACTGTCCGTCACATAGCACTGTACAACTTTTAAACATAGATGTGTACAGTAAGACAAGGAGCAGAAGTGTTACCAGCATGAATGTATGTGAAAATAAATATCCAATAACATACACATAACTGACTAATCCCTTGGTAGGTCATCAGTAGTAGGCTTAGACTTGCTGAGTCCTTCTAGGTTGTTGACCTTTATTCTCTCACAACTTTTTTTGGTACCTTAACAAGCACAATGAGTTGCCAATCATTCTGACACCAGGATAACCTCAATTTGTGAGGGAGCATCACAAAGCTAGTATATTGATGGGATCACATACCTTTCATCAGAGATCACCTCAAAAACTGTAAATAAAAGGACTAAAAGGTTACCGGTAATACATGAAGTATTTTGTTGTGCTACTTTCCCACTTTAGCAAAGAATTTCTCACATCTTTCTGGAATAGATGATTTATTACATTTGCATTGCCCCCCCCCCTATCAAGTATAATGAATGTTGTTATAAAACAGCTCATCTATAATGTTAAGGGCTCTAATAGTCTTTACTGGTACATGCCCTCTAAAATATGGTTCCAGTAATGTAACATTATTATTATTATTATTCAATAAGGTTCCTATTTCATCATACATAAATGATGTACCTAAATAAAAAATGAAATCTTGTATATTCTTATATTACCACTAAAAGAATGCACATGTAGGTATGAAATTATCTAGTTATTTACACAGATAAATTAATTTAGTTTGGCAACAAAGTGTTGGTATCACAACATTATCTAGTTAATAGTGTAGTTAAGATTAGGTCTGGAGCTTTTTTTTTTACCATATTTTAGTTAAACTGTGATATCTCTTTTCCATGTTTGATGTGCACCCACACAAAGTGGACATTTATTTCCGGGCAACTAGAGCGTTCTTTTGGAACCATATGAATACATAAAAAAATATTAAAAAAAAATAGAAAAACATATGTGCAACTGATGAACAATAACCCAAATTATGTTTAGTGGTATCCCCTGATGCCATTAATAACATACAACCATACTCTTTTTTTTTTTTATTTTCGAGGGAGCCAAATCAACCCCTTAACCTATATTACTTGTGGGTGAATGGTTTAGGGATCAGAAACTTTTTATGTTATAAATTTCTACTTCTACTGATAGAAGTAAATGGAATTGGGATGTTTTATATTTTTAAAATTTTTCCTAATATTGTCATTATTATTATTTAACACTATTATAGAGCAGTATCGATAGAGATCACAACAACTCACTAAAAACTAACAACTATCCAACCTACCTTCCTTATACCCTGAACTTGTATCCTAAAGAAGCCATCATTTATTCCCCTCTATAAGATCTCAAGTTCTCCATATTGTTTTCACTACAATAAAGTCATCCTCATCCAAGCATTACTCGTCTACAGTCTAATTTCTCCCTCCATCCAATAGACTGTAAGCTCATAAGAGCAGGATCTAGGGTGACCACATTGGCCATGTTTTCCAGGACTCAAACGTTTTTCATTGCATGACCAGCACAGGTGAAGTGTTGCCCTGCAGTATGTGGAATGTATAGGGAACCAATTAGTTTTATCTTGACTGGTCAGCAATATTTAAAAATGTGTGTCCTGGAAAACATGGCTTATGTAGTCACTCTAGCAGGACCCCCTTCTCCTTCTGTACCAGCCTTAATAATATTTTCACTGTCTCCTGATATAAAATCTACAAGCACTACAGAAATAAATGTAATGCAATGGTGGTCCAAGCCTTTTTGAGCAAGGCTAAGACCTTGTGTTCCAACGTAGCTGCTTGGAATGCCAATACAAACACAGACACACACCTCTGTATGCAATTATTTCTATAGCATTTTAGTTTTGAAAATAATCTTTGTCCTGTTTGCACAGAATGACTCAACAACATATTATATTATAATAGGATTACATATAAGGACAACACATGCATTCTGTTCTGAAGCTTTTCCTGAGTGCAACTACATTTAGGTATTGCAGTAGCTGTATAATATCAGTGATTCGTTGGAAGCAAACCTTGTATAAGATGTGGTTAACATATACCGTATTATAAGACGACCCCCCAAAATCTGAATATTAATTTATGAAAAAAGAAAAAGCCTGAATATAAGACGACCCTATAGGAAAAGTTTTTTAATTTATGTCTTCCATCGCGCAGACCTTCCCCGATTGTCAGAGTTCCCCGCACAGGGGCGGCAGCCGCAGACCTTCCCCGGCTCTCAGAGATCAGAGTTCCCCGCACCGGGGCGGGGAACTCTGATCTCTGACAGCTGGGGAAAGGTCTGCGCGATGGACGCAGACAACCCCCGCTGATAACCGTATCTCCTTCCGGCTGCAGCAGAAGTTGTCAACGCGAATCGCGTAGACGTGTACCCGCTGCCCGGACAACACAACGGGGAGTCAGAAGCACCGGTAAGTTGGTTGGGGGGGCATAAGATCTGCAGGGGATCTGGATTTTAGTCTCATAGTTGAGGTCTGATTATAAGATGACCAGAGCATTTGCTCTGGAAAAAACCTCATCTTATAATCGAGCAAATACGGTATACCCTACCATATGCTGAAAAATATAAACCTATATGCCATTATTTTAAGCTTTTTTAACATTACAATACATAAATACCTTGCATAAAACCTCTCCTTCATCCCTCACATTCAGCCCCTTGCCAGATCCGGCCGCCTGCACCTAAACATCGCATCTGCACATTCCTCACCCAAGAATCCACAAAAAACCTAGTTAATTCCTTTATCATTTCCAGTGCCAAATATTGGCATTCCACTGTCTCGACTCTCTTCTTTGCATTCTATCCTAAATGCTACTGCTAGACTTATCTTCCTTGCACGCCACTCTTCGTCTGCTTTGCCACTCTGTGAAGTCCTCCACTGACTCCCTATTACCTTAAGAATGACTTTAAAATTATTGTCCTGGGAATACTGCCCTCAGATTTTTGCCCTAAGTGTGGTCTGGCAGGAGCAGACCTTTATCATAACGTCTGGTCGTGTCCCCCAAAACGCTGTTTCTGGTGTAGTATACAAACGTTTCTGCCCTGCGTGGCCTTGATCTTCAAATCACTTCAGAGGCTGCGATTCTTAGGCAGTTGTCATTACCTGATACACCACACGTTTCTCTTACACGTATCGTCCTGGCTGTAGCCGGAAAGACCATCCTACATCAGTGGATACACCCTGAAGCACCCTCATTGCTTCTTTTACAAATTATTATTTCTGTTTTGAATGGACTGGTTAGACACATCATTGAACAAAGAAAGAGACATAAAGTCATTTTTTTAAGGTATGGGAACATTTTATTGACACAGTAGACAATACCTTGAAACTTCAGATACGAAAAACATTCCAGGAGACATCTTGGTTTAGTGTACAGTTGCTCTCGGGAAAAAACCTGTGTGCATAAGACGTTCAATGGTTTACTTGACAACGGGCAGAGTGTGACTACATTCTTGATTTTATCTTTATTCTTGATAACCATGTTGCAACGGTTTGTTTGGGGGGGAGGGAATTACAATTTAGAGTTTTCTTGCTAGCTTCCCTGTATCGCAGTGTTCTTTTCATTTTTCTTATTTGAAGGTCATTTGGGGGACGTTACTGGGGTACTGTATCATTTTGCAATGCAACTTGTTTCTTATTATGTTGTACCCTAGTTTCCTTCTTTTTGTTTTAGCTTTGAAAACTCAGTAAAAATGTTCAAAAGTAAAATTATTGTACTAACATATAAAGCCCTCCATAACACTGCTCCTCCATACATTTCTGCCCTCATAAAAAAAAAAATCCCCTACATGTTCTTTACATTCTTCGCGTAGGCTAAGGCTCTTCTCCTCATTTATCACCTCTTCATTTTCCCATCTACAAGACTTCAGTTGTGTTGCCCCTTACCTACCTTACCACCAAACCCTCAGCTTTCACCCTCCCTCCCAACGGTCTAGAAAAATCTTAAAACCCACTTCTTCAGAGAAGCTTACCATCTTAGTTGCTAGAACTTCCTTGCCACTGAAACAACCTCCACACTACCTCTTGCCTTTCTCTGTTGCTTATGTTTGTCCTCACCTCATTCCCTCAAGATTGTACGCTTGGAGCAGGGCCCTCAACTAATGTATCAGTTTGTCTTAGTCTGTCAATTCTAGTCTTGTCATACCCCTTGAATAAATGTATTATAAGAAGCGCTGTGTAAATTGTTGGCGCTATATGAATAAAAGATAATAAAAATATTGTGAGCTAACCTTAATATTAAGTGAATCATTGCCCTCTTTATTTTTTCCTTCTTTGCCCATGTCGGTGACTGAGTTTGCACACAAAAAATGGCCAGCTAAGGCTATGTATCTCATTCAGGCAGGATGTAGAAGTTAAAATGTAGGCCATAGAATAATTTATGGAGCATTTTGCAAAATTGGTCAGTTTGGGGTGCACATTTATTACATCACAAAGGATTTGCTATAAATCTGCTTATTTTTTTAATCACCAACTGGTCTGGTGGAAATTTGTTGTTCTCGGTATTTACCGCATTTGCTCGATTATAAGATGTTTTTTTCCAGAGCAAATGCTCTGAAAAATACCCCTTGCCTTATAATCAGACCTCAACTAGGTCTGACTATGAGACTAAGATCCAGATCCCCCTGTCTCCCCCCCAACTTACCGGTACTTCTGAGTCCCCGGTGCTTAGTCGAGGCACCGTGTAGAGCTCTACTCGATTCGTGTAGAGCTCTACACGCTGCCCGGACTAAGCACCAGGCAGCATGTAGAGCTCTACGCGATTCGCGTACACAACCGGTAGGAGGTACGTTTAGCAGCGGGGGTTGTCTGGGTCCATAGCGCAGATCTTCCCCAGCTGTCAGAGATCAGAGTTCCCCGTGATCTCTGACAGCCGTGGAAGGTCTGCGCGATGGACGCAGACAACCCCCGCTGCTTACCGCACCTCCTCCCGGCTGCAGCAGAAGTTGTCTATGTGAATCGCATAGAGCTCTAAGCGCTGCCCAGACTACGCACCGGGGACTCAGAAGCTCTGGTAAGTTTGGAGGAGGGAGGGAGGGAGTGTTAAATGGGGGGCATAAGGCATTTCTGGAGGCAGAGTGCTCTGTGAAATGCCTTTTAACCCCCTTAATGCCACTCTGCCTCCAGAAATGCCTTATACCTCCCTATATGCCACTCTGCCCCATAATATGCCTTTTAACCCCCTAAATGCCAGAGTGGCATATAGGGGTATAAGGCAATTCTGGAGGCAGAGTGGCACATAGGGGGTCAAAAGGCATATCATGGGGCACAGGGGCATTTAGAGAGTTAAAAGGCGTATCATGGGGCACAGTGGCATATAGGGGGAATAAGGCATTTCTGGGGCAGAGTGGCAAGCCAGGGGGCAGATGCATAACAGGGGGGGGAAGGTTGAAAAAAAGGAAGTAAAAATATATTTTTCTCAAGCATAACTTTTATTAAAAAAAGATTGTTCAAATAGTTTACGTGAATTAACATTTACTGGTAAAACTTTTTTTCCTATAGGGTCATCTTATATTCAAAGCTTTTTTTTCATAATGAATATTCAGATTTATGGTGGGCGTCTTATCGAATCGAGCAAATACGGTATATCACATGTTGATAGTTTTTTTACTTTATGGTAAAGGGAAAGATGAATGTACCATATGTACCATTTTGCGAGCATTTTTACTACAAAAAATCCATCAAGAGCTTGGTGAAGAGCAAGCACAAGCACCTCCTAAAGATCTATAATGAAAACAAGAGTGCTGCCGAGGTGATGAAAATCGCATATTAGGGCCACAAGTGCAAAGCCACAACAGACCGGATTTGTACTATGTGTAAGGCAAATGGCTCCCTTCACTCTCACTTTTTGCTTCCTAGCGCTGTAGGCGAAGGGTCACTTAATACATATTGTGTGACCATAAAGTTGAAGCGTGGCGCTCACACCATATAGTTGCTAGCTGCACTGACAGATAAAGGCCTTCTGCATGGTCAGGAAGGAGAGAGATGTGAGAGAGCAATGTGTGTGATGATATCAGAGAGTTGTGTATGTTGGTAATATGTGTATGGTGTTAGAGTGTCAAGGTTAGTGTGGCTTTGGGGATACGAGGGAATGGGAGGAAGGGGAGCGATATGAAGGGTACAAATGGATAGTAGTGGTTGTTAGGGGCATATAGGTACCCAATCTTGCAGGTGAAGCTTTAGTCCCAAGATTTTTTTTACAAACTTGCCACCCCTGGGTTGCTAGGAAGCGCACAGTGAGAAATGCACCCTTGAACCCGCTTAAAATCACTCAAGGGTAGCCGGAGGTCGTTAAAGTATATATGCTCAGTTATGTAATGGATAACATAATGTTGATGCTGTAGTACCCGTTCCAGTTCTGCCGCCGTATATAACGGTAGATAGCTTATCAGTTTTTAAAGTGTGTGGTGTTGAGGCGGGGTATCCGCCCCAGGTGCCAAATACTCTAGGTACGCCCCTGGTTGGATCATTAAGGAGGAGGGCAGCTGCTGCTGCAGAGCAGCCTCTTCTGTATTAAGTACATGCTTTATTTTTATAAATCATCAAATGGTAACTAACCACTAATTGAAGATTGATATATTATAATCGCATAGTCTAACAAACTGATAACATGTTTTCTACTTCCTAGGGCCAATGGTATTAGGAAACAGCAGGAGATTTTACTTCAGAAACATGCAGAATTTATTGAAAAATATCGTGGGCGAAATCGAACAGATGGGTCTAAGTGATAACAGATTACTAAAGGGCTAGTGGTGCCTTTGTTTCAAACTGCCCAAATGGAAGAATACTGATTTGTATGAAGTTACTAGACTAAGGAACTCAGAGGTGTATAGTAGATTCAGGACAGAAATTAGAAAAAAAATACCTCAAATTATTCATATTTTTTCTGAAAATTAAACTTTGTTAATAAAATATCTGCAACATCTGTATTGTTCTTTTAATTTTCTGATTTATTGGTACAATATGTGGCTACACAAACTACTTTTTCAGTTTATATGGCAACACTCTCAGTGCCTACATTTGTGTCAAATGACAATGAAATCTTCCTAGCAACAAAATTATGAATGATACCAAATGTAACATCATTAAATAATTCCATGAAGGCTTTAGGTAAGGGGAATAATGTAAAATTTAGTATAGTAGAAGGAACATCACTAAACTTTTAATAGAGGTGAAATGATTAACAAAGATAAGAAACATATCCATGGGAGCTTGGCAAACTGTAGTCAACTATAGTCAAAATATGTCAAAAGATGAGTGTTAGAGGATGTTTTTTTTACAGTATGGGGAATGTGTAAAATAATATTTTGTTCCAAAAAAATAAGTAAAAGGTTGATGACATAAGGTCCACTTAAGTTGCTTAATAATTCTTTGTAGGGGAGTCATACTTAAGAATAAACGACCAAACATTTGCATTACCACTTGTTTTTTCATTGATTTTGAATGTTGGTAGTGTCCCTTTTTCAAATGCATAGGGGGACTTTGCACAATCCCTTCATATGCATTTGTCCCTTTCACCACTCCTTGCTACATTCCATTCAGGAGATGTGTTCAGCCGCACATATCTCCTTGCGTGTGACTGTGATATACTCATCTCCAGTTAGTTCTAGCGCACTGCAGGTAGGGGTCTATTCAGACCCCAGTCTCCATGTAAAGAAAGGGCTCCCAATAATTTCAATAGGAGTGCTATCCTGCCGCTGCAATCTGTTTAATTTTTCTTAGCTTTATTTGTTTTTCTCTTATCTATTGATATCATCTTACACCAAGCTTAAAACATATAGTATAAATTGTAACATTTGCTGTTTTAATTTTCTATGCAGAACTGCTACAACAGATATTTGGGACTAGACAGTATAAAAATAAAAAAAACTGTTGACCTTGCATTATTTACACTTTCCCAAACACAGAGAGCACTTTTAAAGTATGACAAGCCAAGACTGCAGTTATAAAATGTTTCATGCTGAGTCAACATTGTTTCTGAACAAACTGCCCAATTTAATAATAATAATGAGATCTTCGATGCGCTCTACTGGCCACGTGTTAATTTTAATTTTCACAATAATTGTGCTGCTTCTAATGAACACGTCAGGCACAGGCACTGTGATCTCTATACAAGTCTGTGGGGACTTGCATAGAGATCGCAGTGTGATCGGTACAGGGGGATCGCAAGGAGGAGAGTGATAAACCACATACTGAAACACAAAACGAAGAAAGAAAAAAAGTGATTTTAAAAATAAATAAATCACCAATAAATAATAATTTAAAAAAACACAAAGTGAGCTGTGATGTCATTGTGACATCACTGGCATTAATAACATGTTCAAGACGTCCCTGTCACAACTTACCTCGCCACAGAAACCTTGTCCCGACGCCGTTTCTCGCATTTGCGGCAAAACAGCAGACCTAGTGTAGCTGCTTCTCGCCACACGTCTCCAAGCAACCTGCGTGTGAGTCATAGGAGGGGGCGCGGCCAGGCTGGGAGATGACTGGGGGCGTTCCTGCTTGGGCAATCTCCAGTGCAGTTTCGGGGGCGTGGCACCAAATTTAAAAGGCCTGCTGGTCTGCTGCACTTTACCCTGGTGTGGTCTTTGCGTCTGACGTGCTGCTAGTAGCTCCTACTGTGATTACTCCTCCGTGTACTGAATCCTGGCTTGTCTGATTAACTCCTCCGTGTACCGAATCCTGGCTTGATTTCTACACTCTGTTTTGCAGTTCTGGTGCTACCTTTTTTACCGCTATTTATTGCCTTTATCCTGCCTTCTGGCTGCTCAATATCTCTTCTGCCCTTGGTGTTCCCTTTGGGCCTTCCCATTCGGTATCACTCAGGGTGAGGTTGCAGCTTTTTCAAGTTTCAGGGTATAGGTACGTGACAGTCCCTAAGAGCATAACCCTCCTACCCCCGTTCACAACCCCCAAACCCGTTAAGCCATAAGCATAAAAATTCTACGAATAATGTACACCTTATAGTATGTTCCCTATAAGTGCTGGAAAAGTATGCAAAGTCTATATAAATTAGGTATTTCTGAAAGCAGGACACCTGAATTGATACATTTGGAGGGGATTTTCCATCACTTTACTTAATTTTGTGAGGATTCAGAGGGAAATTTTATTAAAAAAAATAGGTGTTTTTTTTTCTAATTTTCACAAGTGTTTACTAAATTTTTCATTCTAAATTTTCACCCATTTATTTTACCCACACAAGTTATATATTTTTTTTTCAGGACAAGATGGGCTTTCTTCGTATACCATTATGTTCATCATATCATCTTATTTACTATAAAAAAGAAAATAAAACAAGGTGAAAATTTGGAAAAAAACACTTTATGACTTTTATTTGAAAAAGCAACACCTACAAAAGCAAGTAAAAAAACTAGCTAAATAGATTCTACTATTTGTCCTGAGTTTAAAAATACCCAGTGTTTTTATGTACAAGTAGCGTTTTATGATTTCCAAACCTTTTTTCCAAATCTGGTCATTCTGCCTCCATCTCCTCTTTGGAACATCTTTGAAGCCGGTTAAGTCAATCTATCCCCACCAAATCATATATTTTAGAAAACTAGAGACACCAGGGTATTTCAAATGCTGGTATTTTAACCCTTTCCATGTACTAATTATACAACCGCACTTTGTCAAACTTTGTAATAGTATTTTTTTTCCCCACACAAATTGTACTTTAGTTATAAATATACAATATATCCTGGTATGTGTCACTCTCAAACAACACCCCAATATGTGTTCAGGAACATTTCCTGAGTACAGCGATACCCCACATGCATGGGTTTGTCAGATTGTTTGGCTGGTAAAAGGCTAAATAAAAAAACTAAGCAAAGAGGTGCTGCTGCTACGGGATCAATCCCTAAGGACTGATCTACAGCAAAGGAGGGGTTAATGGTACCTAAAAATAATATAAAATAATATAAAGTATTTCATAACATAATATAAAGATAAAAATAAAAGTGCACAAACAGCAAAAAAGTGATGATGTGCAATATCACTGCCTATGCAGTGATCAACGGTAAGGAAGGGGTTAAAATAAGATTGATGGGGATTTTTTTAAAAATATTTTATAAAAGTATACCTGCTTTATCACGATCTGCCTCTCTCCCTCACTAAAAGCAAGTGATGGAGGGAGGCAGATTTTTACCTGTCAAAGGCAATGTTTATAAGCATTGCCTTTGACTGGACAAATCAAGATCACTCTCCTGAGTGATCATAAGGCTTGGGGTGTCAATCACTGGATGCTAATGGCATCCAGGAACACCCCATAAGTGATGAAAGGGATTTGTAATCGCTTCTGAAGCTATTGCCAGGAGAAGGGCAGCGCCATCTTGGAAGGTAACCATGGCGGCGCCCTGCCGCTAGAAACTTTGTTTAACCCCTTAAGGACAATAGGGGTTTTTACTCGTAGTATATTGTGGGACAATGGCTTTTTTAACGTTTTTCAGTGTTACTGTTTAGCTGTGATTTTCTTCTTTCTCATTTCGTGCTCCCACACATATTATATATTGTTTTTTTCAGGACAAACAGGGCTTTCTTTAGATACCATTCATTTTATCATATCATCTAATTTACTATAAAAAAAATGATAAAAAATGGGGATTTTTTGTTAAAAAAATACTTTCTCTCACTTTTTAAACAGAAAACTTTTACTCATCTGCAAAAACTAATGAAAAAACCTGCTAAATAGATTCTACTATTTGTCCTGAGTTTAGAAATACCCAATGTTTTTATGTTTTTTTGCTTTTTTCTGCACGTTATGGGGCAATAAGTACAGGTAGCGTTTTGCCATTTCAAAACCTTTTTTTCCAAATCTGGTAATTCTGCACCCCATGTGCCATTTCGGGTATCTTTGAAGCCGGCCAACGTAATTTACCCCATCAAATCATATATTTTTAAAAACTAGACACCCCAAGGTATTTGAAATGCTGGAATTTTAACCCTTTCCATGCACTAATTTTACCACCACCCTTTGTGAAACTTTATAGTAGTACATTTTTTTTGTATTTTTTTCACACATGTTGTACTTCAGGTATAAATTTATCGCTCCTGGTGTATGTCCATGTCACACAACACCCCAATATGTGTTCAGTAACATCTCCTGAGCGCATTGATACCCCCCATGCATGGGTTTGTAGGGTTATTTGGGAGGTAAAATGCCGCCTTTGTGAGGTGTGTATTTTTTTGCCATTTAGACATCTGCCCCATGTCCCATTTTTGGGATATATTTGGGACATCTTTGAAGCCGGCCAATTCAATTTACCCCCTCAAATCATATATTTTTTAATACTAGACACCCTATGGGCATTTGTAATGCCAATATTTTAACTCTTTCCATGCTGGAATTTTTTTTTAAAGATAAAGAATTTTAGGACTTGCTTATTAAAAACTTTTTTTTTTGGTGACAGTGGGGATTTTTACATGTTACCATATTTTTAAGGTATATTTATAAGTTTTTTTAAACATTTTTGACCAATTTTTTTTTTTTACTAGTCACTCTCATTAGTGAGCTGTGCTCCATTGACCTTGCATGGTTGGATGCAGTACCTGCATTCAACCTGCAGGAGGAGCTCGAGAGTTCTCAAGAGGGTCTGGATAGACCCTCTGAACTCAGATCTATTGTTAATGCCATCCTGTGAATGACGGCAACGTCATTCACAGGATGGCACTTGTGGTTGCTCCTCGGAGCAATCACAAGGTGATCTGGGTAGGGGGGTAGTGTTGCTGATGTGCCTCGATACTGAGGCATGTCAGCAACATAGTGGATGCTTAGGAAGCGATTTCGATCGCTTCCTAAGCAGTTTTAGCCGGGCGCCGCCGCGATCTTTGATGATCGGTGCGGCGGCGGCCATTTTTCTTCCGGGGAGGGCTGCCGAGGGCTGCCCTCCCCGGATCCACGGTCAGCCTCACTTGTGAGGCTTCCGTGGAAGCTGCAAAGCCGCCGATCGCGGCGAAAACGCCGCGATCGCGGCAATGCAGCTATTTAACGGCAGCCCGTACATGTACGGGCATTGTCGTTAACTCGTTGCTCGGCAACCCCGTACATGTACGGGGATTGTCGTTAAGGGGTTAAGAAACTATCAAAGGTCATTTTTTCCCCACTCGATATTGAGGCATTTCAGTAACACCAACTGAGTGAAGGAAGCAATTGCCAATCGCTTCCTAAACACTTTTCCCGCGGCATGGCACCGCCATATTTAAAAGACCTATATTTGAATGTCTCTATGTTGAGGCATTACAGCAACACAATCTGAGTGAAGAAAGCAATCTTTGATTGCTTTCTGAACTGATTTAACCCCATGATGGTTCAGGACCGTCAAAGGTCATTCTCAGACCATTTTTTCGTGACGTCATCAGTTCTCTTTGTTTTTATAATTGCACCAAAAGGTCTTACAGTTGGTTCATATTCAGTTACAGACACTGAGCAAGTCAAATGAAAGAATGAAAATAAATTCATAATGTTCCAAGGCCTGGAAAGGAGAAAACTGTAGGTGTGAAAGGCTACTGGAAAGACAAAGAGCAAACATGGTTTGTTTTGGACAAGACATGCTATCTAAATGATATATGATATCCAAACCTGTGATTGTATTTATTTTTTGTACCCCTCCATGACAATGGAGGTGTTTGTGTGTAGCTGTATTTTTCTTCTTCTATCGTTTACTGTATCCACACAAATTGTTTTTTTCAGGACAAGAAGGGCTTGCTTTATATTTTATTATTTTCTAATAACTAATTGAAAACAATATGGTCAAAAATGTCTGACTATTTTTTTTTAGAATCCTTTACTCATTGTTACACTCATATCTGTGGCCATTTAATCCCTTTATCAGTCCCCACGTTTACATATTTTTTTAAATAAAACTCAGGGAATTCAACTTCAGGTATTTTGACACTTTTCATGCAGCCATTTTACCACCAAACTTCCACAAAAAATGATTTAAAATGAACGTATCCTGTAAGAAATCATTTTTATACTTTTATTTTGTTCTGCACATTTTAGGCCTGAATACAACTTGAGTGCTAGGAACATATGTTATCAATTAAGTGACGTAGCTTAGAGGGTCTTCTGTGGAATGCCGGTGTATCATATAACTGTTCCAATAGGATTCCTTTACGTATACCCTAACCAAATGTAAAGGGGTATAAATTGGCATGATGACAAGGACAAGGTCTCTTTCCAGGCTCACACCTTCATCTCACCAAGATACTTAGCCTACAATACCTTTTATCAACATTTGTTCCAGCATTGGTATTGTATGAATTGATAATTTGTTATCGAATAAACCTGATTAATAAGACATAGAAGCTGTGGTCTTGATTGCCGTTTGATCACTGGAGAAGTTTAGATATTCAAGACAAAGAATATTCTAACATTGCATATTGCAAACATCAATAAAATACCATAATCCAAATTAAAAAATTCACACAGTATTCTAATATTCGTAATGACCAAGCATGAGTCAATTGTGCTTATCCTTATTGTGACAGGACTGACCTTTACCCCGACTGGGTACACCCGCCAGATGCCGCCGCTTCTCCCCATAGCTACCAGGAATACAAGACTTCATTTTTTATTTTATTTTTTATTTTTTTTAAGTAGAGCTAGCGTCGAAGACAGCAGGAAACACCACTCCTCAGGAATCTCAATGGTGGTTTACTGTCCTGACAAAGACAGCACTGAGGCTTTCCCAAATAACACAATAAAACTCGTGTTGAGGTAAAACAGGAACTGACTTTATTGGGAACAGCATGGATATTTATGCAGACAACACAAATGGATCAGGGGTATAATTCCATCAACTACCAGACAACTCAGCACCTCCATACAGTTCTATGGCCAGAAATTGTGTGCAAGGAAACTCTTTTCCTGCTTTCCCTTAGCGGGCAAGAGGGTTTTCTCACATAGGATGCAGGTGCCACAAAAGAAAGCTACGGGCCCACATTAGGCAGCCATCAGGCCGCATAGACATCTGCTCCAGTGCTGCTTGGCCAGCCCCTGAACCAGTGAAAAATTTTGTTCAGTTGACACACAGTTTACAAATTTGAGAAAAAAAATACGGTTGCCAACATTCATTTGTTTGGGTGAGGGGGTGCCATATATAGGATCCGCCCTAGGTGCTAAATATTCAGGTACACCCATGATGCAGGCGACTATAGTTCCCCCATAAATCCCCTTAAATTGTACTTGCAAAAAATTAAAAAAACAGATGTTCTGCTCTAGGTATTGTTACTGAAATTCAAAAGTACAGTTTTATATCCATTTTTCTTATAATGCCTGGGGTATAGTAGGTTGGAGAAAAAGACTTAAGTCCATCAAGTTCAACCTTTCACACCTACCCACTTCTAAAGTTCTAAAGTTGATCCAAAAGAAGGCAAAAAACCCCCACAATAGGGAAAAAAATTCCTTCTGGATCAACTTCCTTTTAACAGTTGTAGCCCCTGTTATGCTTAACATATCCACAGTTAGATAATACGACATTCGTAGGGAGAGAATTCCATATTCTTATTGTTCTTACTGTGAAGAACCCTTTCCTATGCTGATGCTGAAATCTTCTTTCCTCAAGTCTCAACTGATGACCCCGTGTCATTTGCAGAGACCTCTTGGTGAATAGATCACTAGAGAGCTGTTTATATTGACCTTGTATGTATTTGTACAATGTGATCAGATCGTCTCTTTTCAAGTGAAAACAAGTTCAGTTTTTCTAGTCTTTCTTCATAACTAAAATTCTCCATTCCTTTAATTAACCTCTTAAGGACAATACGAGTTCTAACTCGTAGATTGTGGGACAATGGCTCTTTTAACATTTTTCATTGTTGCAGTTTAGCTGTGACTTTCTTCTTTCTCATTTCATGCTCCCACACATATTATCTATTGTTTTTTTCAGGGCTTTCTTTAGATACCATTAATTTTATCATATCATCTTAATTTACTATAAAAAAAAAAAATATGGGTATTTTTTGTTAAAAAATTACTTTTTCTAACTTAAGCAAAAAACTTTTACTTATCTGCAAAAACGAATGAAAAAACCTGCAAAATAGATTCTACTATTTGTCCTAAGTTTAGAAATACCCAATGTTATGTTTTTTTGCTTTTTTCTGCACATTATGGGGCAATAAGTACAGGTAGCGTTTTGCTATTTCAAAACCATTTTTTCCAAATCTGGTCATTCTGCCCCATGTGCCATTTAGGGGATCTTTGAAGCTAGCCAATGCAATTTACCCCATCAAACCATATATTTTTTAAAACTAGACACCCCAAGGTATTTGAAATGCTGGTATTTTTACCCTTTATATGCACTAATTTTACCATCAGCCTTAGTGAAACTTTATGGTAGTACATTTTTTTTTGTATTTTTTCACACATGTTGTACTTCAGGTATAAATTTATCGCTCCTGGTTTATGTCCGTGTCAAACAACACCCCAATATGTGTTCAGTAACATCTCCTGAGC